>JAOTAV010042274.1:0-17746 GCA_026546445.1 Cyclargus thomasi
CTGTGTTAATTTTTAAGCAAACGCCTGTTCAAGGCACTAAGTCTGTATTGTATACTTACTTGGTTTTGCAAAATAAATAAAAAAAAAAAAATTTCAAAGTATGTGCCTATATGTATTTGGGTGAATCAACTTTTTCTTGTCGTAGACAAATCTTTGAATAAAAAGTCAATCAGCGTATTTTTCATCGATAAAATTATTTTTATTCGATAGCCAATGAAATATCATAACCAATAATTTACTGAATAAATACTAAATCAAAACATTTCTATGTATAAAGTCGTTGGTTCATATATATTGGTCCAAAACCGTATATTCATAGAAATTCTGGGACATTTTTCGTCCCCGGGCAACTGCTTGTAAACATATAAGAAGTGTATTTTTTCTGTAATTCTCAGTTACAATATTAGTATATGTATTAAGATAATGTGTATATACACATTATCTTAATACATAGACTTAAATTAGGTATTAGTAATTAGTAATTATTACGGTTTAAACTCGTAAAGGCAGAAATTGCGGTACAAAAAAATGTTGATTCACCCATCTATGTATATCTCAACCATATTTTCTAAATACACGTTTCAACTCTTTATATGAAATCACTTTTACGGTATGTTATCAGAGTATATAGTTAAATAATATGTTTTTTTTTTCGTTTCGCAGTTGTTCGTCAAAGAGTCGACGTCGAAAATTGTCCTCCATGCGCAAGATTTGACCGTCGCTGACGAAATGGTCGCCCTTAAGGGTGAGTGAACATTAAGACCCAGAGGTAGACAATATGGCCTTAACTATATAAGTACATAACAGGCGGGACATACCGAACGCAATTTTAAATTACATACATAATAAAGTGAGATCGATAGAAGTATAAATTTTTTGACATTTTTGTATGTACTCTAGACTATTTAGGTAGAAGAGCGTCCGTAGCCTAGTGGGTAAGACGCAGGTTCGTATTCGAGAGGGTGCAGGTTCGAACCCCGGTGGAGGCGTGTAGGTACCAATGAGACATTTTCCGATCGACATAATACGGGTGCTCATTGCTGTGGGAGAGTCATGCGTCGGCTTAATGGGCCGGCTCGACCGGAGTGATACCACGGCTTCACAGAAAAACTGTCGTGAAACGGCGTAATGCTGCGTTTCGTTCAGTGAGTAAGTTTACGGGTGGCCCAATTTCCTTATTCCTATTCCCAATTCCCTCATAAAGGCCGACAACGCACTTGCGACTCTTCGGATGTCATGAGTGTCCATGGGCAACTGCAGTTGCTTTCCATCAAGTAACCCGTCTGCTTGCTGGCCCCCTAAATATCAAAAATAAAGCAATTTAAGTTGAGGGAAAAATTGTGCACTATGCCAAAGTAACTACCGCCTCCACGCAAATGCAGATGAAGCCGAGGGCTAAGCCTAGTATCACATTTTACTCATTGATTTCCGGGAAAATGGCGTCTCGCTGGGACAGTCCCGGAAAATCCGAGAGGATTGGGGAGCCAAGCCTTAACCTTGACACATACAATTACATATTTTGCTTCCGTGACGATATGTCTGTAGCTCAAAATTTAAGCGCAAATCTGACGCCGGATATCGTGGGTTCGGATCCCGACGATAAAACAACAATAAGCCGAATGTCCATTGCAATTTTTATTCGAGTTTGGCACCAAAAATCTGCCATTTATACTTACATACTCTCGAAAAACATAACCCCCTTTTGCCCCGTCGGGAAAAAAGCTACAAGTCTATATCTCCTGACCGCCTCCCACCAGGTCCGGAACCCATCAAAGTCACCAGCGTCTCCATCAACGACACCTACAACTTCCTGACCGTCACACTCGACGGTGATGCACGAGCGGGCCAGGAGTACCACCTGGTTGTGCCGTTCAGTGGTCACCTGAAGAAGGGGCTAGATGGAGCGTACGTCAGCAGCTATACACTGAAGGATTCGGACTGGATACAGTGAGTACCCTCTGAGGGGCTATTATGACCATTACAAACCTGCATGGTTCCAGGCAATTCATATATACGGCCAACAATTGAATTTCTATTTTTTCGTATCACAATGTCTTATTAGAATAATAATTGAATTAATCCTAGTTTGGTTGTCTATGAATGGATTTTAAACATGTCGGTGACATTAGGGAACGTCAAACTTGACGTATTTAGTGTCACGTGACTGCTGACTGGCTAGAACTTGACTGGGAATAAGAGGTCATAATAACCCCCCTGTAGCTTAATCTGACGCGCTCGAGTAAATACGAAATTCCCCTACTATCTCGTTCGGCTTGTCGGTTCGAAACGAAGTGCGTTCACCATAAGCAGGACAAATTTCAAAGGTATCGTTTAACTATTCATTATTGTGAATATTCTGGGCTGGGTTAAGGGTTGTTTTGCTACTGTTTGAATAATTCGGCCTAAATTAATTTGAAAGCAATAATACTAGTCTTTCATACTTTTAAACACCAGTGATCATTGATCTGTATAACTTAAAATTCTTCGTTTAAATGTTATCATTTTAGTAAGTGCATTTTACAGTATTAGGTGACAAAATTGCCCAATAGCATTTATATTAAGCAGTGTTTCATAATATTTTATGTCAATTTTATGTCACAATTAGAAAATGTAAGGCATTTTTATGAGTTGTTTTTGTGTTAATGTTGTGAAAATAAACAATATATTACAGGAGTTTCAAACAATATTTCTGATAACATTCTGTGACTGAATGTTTGGAAAAAAATATTAATGATTATTATAAACTACCTTATTTTGGATGTGTAAAATTATTTATATAAAAATTCTGTCATAGTAAGATTTACGAGTATGTGATATTTGCACTATATAACTACTACTGCTGAATAAATATTTGTAGTACAACAAATGACTGGTTTTATTACACCTTATTCTACAATTCAAAACATGAGTGGAAGAAGCGTATAACTAACATTTTATAACTAACATTAGCACGATTACTCATTTTTCTACCGTAATTTTAACATATTTTGCAACTTAACCACTTAATAGCCTAGCAAATAATCTCAGATCATTTTCTAGTCCAAAAGTCTCCATTTATGTAAAAAAAAAGGGAGATTAGTGTTAATTACCCGCAGTGGCGTAACTACGACGTGGCAAGGCGGCAAAATGCCACGGGCCCCCAGCCGGACAGTAACCGCTTAACGTGTTTTTGTATTGGTTTGATATAGTGGAAAGAAAAATAATTTACCACGGGCCTCGAACGGTATAGTTACGCCACTAATTACCCGCTTCTTCCGCTCGTGTGTTCAATTACCATAATTTACAATTATCATAATTTATAACTTACATGTGGCACTCAATGTTCACGTTTCACTACTGAACACACTAATTTTCAGAGATAACGATTTTCTTGTATTCGTCAATCGTTTCTGTGACAATTTTATCGAATATGCACTCGAATAGTTGATTTTTAACAACAATTTCATCTGAGTGTAGAGACGTCCATTCGGGCTCACAGCGTCTCCACTCAGCGAACAGAATATCATCAATATGATCAGACCGTCTAGCACCAACACCTGAAAATTAGAAATAAGATAATATAGCCGAGGTCGACTTGTTTGGACTCGTGATAAAAAAATTATAGATGTTTTTTACGGCGATAATATAACTACACTTGTGTTAGAATAGAATTGAATAGAATTTATTTACTTTTTTATATTTCTATAACACAGAAAACTGGTGTGAAACGACGTTGTGCTGTGTTTCGTTCAGTGAGTGAGTTTACTGGGGGCCCAACTTCTCTAATAGGGAATATGCATGATTTTTTTATAATTTATGAAAATAAATCTGTCGTTATTGAAAAACGATGCAGTCCAATCAGTTTTTTTTTTAATAAAATTGAAGACAACAAAATTTGTAACTTTGTTGTTTTCAATGTGATATAAGTTTTTCCACACATAAATCGCATTTTTTTACTTTCAGCACCACACCCTTCCAGTGAACTCTATAGAGGGATACTTTCATATCCTAAAGTTTCATCGTTCACTTTTATTACATCCCGAAATTTAATTTTAAAAAAAAGAATTAAAATCTTATAAAACTAACAGATGATACAAAAAATCCTAGAAATGCAGCGTTTTCGACTAAATAAAAATTGCGCGAGTACAAATGCAATAAAGAAATGTTACCCGATAGGATCGTAGGGGTCACGCAAGTCAGCACCTCCTTCAGATCCAAGGCGGTCCTATTCACCAACTTCTCAGTGTCTGGCTGCGGCTTGGGGGGGACGGTGCAGCAAATATCCCAAATCTTATCACTCTGCTCAGCCTTCTGCCTGCTCATGGAATCCTTACAGAAATCTCTAACAAACAACTTGAAGGCGTCTAACTCGAAATCCGAGTTGTCTGGTTCCGTTATATATTTTCTTATTCTCTCCTTAGTAGTTATGTCTATAGAGAATGAGCGGGGTGGTTTCGGTGGTCTCGTCTCTATGGGCGGTGTGTATGGCGGTGGAGGTTTGTCCGGTATCTCCCTAACCACTAGAAACTGACATTGCTGCTGTTCTATCGCCTTGATCTGAAAATCATGTTACAATTGAGGAAACAAATGGATGAAGCGAATAAGTAACATCGTAAAAAGTACCTGATTTTTGCGAAAATCGAAATGAGGATTTAATGTGTGTAAACATAGCCTAGCTGGATATTGGAATTGCTGAATTTCATAATTTGTGAAAATTTTATGGGAAAAAAAATGAATATTCACTCTAAGGTTGTAAACATATTAGTTATTCGCTTCTTCAACTAATGTCGTCAATTTACAGCTACATCAATATCAAACTCAGATTGTCCCGGGACATTCTCTGTTTCATTTGAAGACGTCAGTGGCGTAGTTAATGACCGATTTACACATAGTCAAAAAAAAAAAAACATTTCCATACAAAACGCGATTATCAACAAGGTATGTGTTGTCACTTTGTTATTGAAAATCGCGGTTTGTATAGAAATGAGCCCAACTTCCCTAATCCCCTATTCCCTCGTAAAGGACGGCACCGCCCTTGCGACTCTTCGGGTATCGCGAGTGTCCATGGGCCAGTTGTTTTCCATCAGGTAACCCGTCTACTCTCTTGCCCCCTAAATATTATTAAAAAAAAATTGATAGAGGGTTCGTGACCTCTACCGCCAATATTGGGCGAACGCCATATCGTCGCTGCGAGTGCCAAATTCCATATGTGTTGTTTTTTTTATTTTTCGTTTTTTCGCTAAAAATAATCTCAGTTTCGTTCTGCACATTCGAGATAAAACCATTTCAGTAATATACAATGTTTTTTTTTATTTTCAATCCAATGACATGTTTTTTGTTGTATCCCACGATTTTACCAAAATCACTTATAGAACTTGTCAGTCGCAGCGACGACATACAGAAAGACAGCAACATAAAAATGTATGGGTATTAGTAATTTTATATTTCATTTTTAAATATGTTTTAGTATTAAAAGTAAGCAGTATATAACTCACCTCTCTCTCTATGGCCAACTCTTGTCTCCGGAGTTCCTCAGCCTCGCTTGGTGCAATTCCCGGTATCGATGTTGTCGGCAAAGTTGGACTCAACGAATCAGCTGTAATAATAATACAATTTTTGAGAAATATTTACAGAAATTGTTCGTATACGTTTTTTTACAGAAGTTGTTGAACGAGTGACTACTAATTAAAATGTTTCTTAATGAAGACGTAACTCACGTTTAATTTATTAATTAGGTTAAATATGGTGTAGCCGATAAATTAAAAAGTTGTAAAACCATCTTAGATTGATTCATAGCCAGTTGACGGACCTACATCATCTGGTCGGAACTCGGAATATGTCGATTCTATGGCTGGGTATTACGGAATTCAACCAAAATAAGGTCCCAACCTGAATGTGAATCAACTTTTTAGATCTTAATATTATAATCATTTTCCCAAAGTATTCGTACTTTTCGCGATTATTGAATTCCACGCGGACCATGAGCCACGTGCGAAATGCTAACTGCGATGCTTCGGCTCCGTCGCACTAATGTGAGTGTGAGTTAAGCCTTAGTCCATATTCGAATTTTTTGTTTGAAAAAAATTACTGTAGTGCTTTCGCCCAATGTAGGCAGTAGCGGTCATCAACATTGTTTTAAGAATTTGTCATTTCTATACAAGCCACGATTGACATTTGAAGACATAAGTGGAAGAAGCGGACAACTAACATTTTACAACCTTCAAGTAAATACTATATTTTTTCTTATAAATTTTTAATAAATCTTGTAATTTAGCAATTTCATTATCTAGCTCGTCTATACGTCAAATCTACATTGTTTTTATTTCAAATCGTTTTCAGGTCCTAAAGCGTACATTTACGCAAAAAGCCGGCAGTTTTTAAAATGTTAGTTACCCGCTTCTTCCACTTATGTCTTCATTTGTTGTCAATCGCAGTTCGAACGAATTTTTTGTCAGAGGGTTAATGATCACTGCATTGAGCGAAGACATCTGTGGCGCAGTGGTTGAGCACTTTGGTAGTGGACCTGGAGTCGCGGGTTCGAATCCCGCCGACGGAACGAAAATTTTTCAAAGTTCCTGGGCCGTGGATGTGTATCATATAATAAAAATCTTAAATATGTGTATAGTATAACGGTATTGAATATACTTCCGTTGTCTGGCACCCGTAACATAAGTCCTTCAGGTACTTCCCACGGAGCCAGACTGACGTGGTCCGAAGCGTCCATAGATATACTCACCATACGTCAATGTAGTTTTGGTCCAAGCAGGTAACGTCGTAGGTTCATTGACCGCCGCAGCCCCGGCCGGCACCGGCAAAGGTCCCGCCACACTGATACCCGCTTTAGGTTCCAAATCCACCCTCAACACATCCTTGGGTGACAACGGCTCCAACGGAGGTAGTTCAAGGACGTCGTCTACACTTTGATCACATTTATCACTTTCTTCCGCTGAAGTTTTAACTTCCAAAGGCTTGAATTCTTTATATAACTTGTCCTTACTTTCGTTCTCTTCATCCAACAAACCTTTGTAGTACTGATCGAACTCTTCCACTAAGCTACGTGCCGTAGACGGAGTGCTCGAGTCTGCTTCGTGATTTTTTATTTGGTCCATAAGTTTTTCGACGGCATTATCCGTGTCAATAGGACTTTGCGAGTGCGACGAATTGAGAATATTCTTTATGGCCTCCTCGTTTACTTCATACTGTTTCCCGTCGCTGAATATCTGAGGCAAGGAGAGATCTCTGAATATGATGTTGAGAAAACCGCCGTCGACGACTATGAAATGTTCGTTAGCGATATCTAAGGATTTATCCCTATTGATAGTTTCTAATATACTGTCACCGGTTTGTATACACTTTTCTACTCCCGTTTTCTGCCGTTCAAGGACCACGGGAGTGAGAGATTTAGGTCTGGACGTGGTGCTATCATCGCAACCACTGCTGGAGAGATCGAAACATTTCACTGGAGCAATGCTCCTTACTCTATTAACTTTCTTCTTTCCCAAAATGATTTTCTCCACGTCCAAATTATTCTCCAAGTTCCATTCTAGATTCTTCTTGGTCTTCATGAGTACTATTTTACGCTTTTCGGATCGCGTCAACAGAGCTTTGCGTATCCTCTGCATTTCCCCACATTCGTGCTGCCACTTAAGCAAGGCCCCTCGTTGTTTCTTCTTCAATGTAGATATATCGGTGTTTTCCTGCTTCTTTTTATTCTCCAACCACAATATTTGAGATTTCGTAAAGTCCTTCAGAGCGTCTTCTCTCATCTTCAATACGAACAAGAGATTCTTGGCTCGCCTTTGTTCATGTCTAATGAGCAAATTGAGCTGGAAAACATTAGTTTATTTTAAAACAGTACAAAACTAAATAGTTTATAAAACAACATCACTAAACAAATTCTGCAAAACACGCAGTATAATAAGGTCATTATTGAACAATTTTAAAAAATGCAATAAGACATTATTTGAGAATTATGGTAAGAAAAGCGAAAAGTGTTACGAGGAAAATTAATTTAGACAGCACACAGCTATTCAGTACAAAGGTACACGCACACTTTGACGGAGCGTGCCGGGCCGTGCCGGGCCGTGCCGGGGCGGGCCGGGACTCAGCGCAGCGCAAACTGCGTTATGGCACACTGCTGACGGGCCGAGTCTCATCGCATTGGCGGATTTTGTGTACGTCAGTGTGACAGTGTTTAAATCACTCGTGACTCGATATTCCAATAACGTTGCTATATTCTATAATTTCTACTAAAAACTACTAGATTTGATAGAATCAAAAATTTTCCTTATTTATCAGTGTATTCTATGTGGTTAAGACTAAAATAAAATTAAATGTTTATAAAGGCTTATTATAAATTACCTACTATAAACCACTAAAAGATTTTGGACTACACTAAATCGTTATTCATTTGTACCAAAATGTAGAAATCTGCTAAATGTGGTCACACTGTTGAAGGCTTGACGGCCCGTGTTGCATGCGCCCCCGCTGAGGCCCGGAACGCTCCATCAAGGTGTGCGATACGCGCATCCGTCTCGATACAATTCGTATAGAGGCGGATTTTTCCGCTAAAACCCTGCACGCTGCGGCACAGCCCAGTTTGCTCACTCCTTAAAAGTATAGCGGATTGTGTGGGCATGTTTACAAACAAAAAGAACAATCGCTTACCCTGCAAAGACTCTTGGATGCCGTCGTTTCATCTTCGTCGGCGCAGACATCCTCGAATTTGGACAGGAAAGAGCCACAGTCGAACTTGTAGCTACTGTTAATCCAATTCTCGACGTTATTTTCCGTGAAACTTTTGTCTGAAAGCGAACACGTCTCCAAATATTGGAGCGACTCAAAAAACGAGTCGATGAAATTCAGCTCACGCTGGAATTGCTCGCACGCGGAACCGTTTTGTAATAAACTGTTCTCAACTTTTATTGTGCTAATTATATCAGATGGCTTCTTTAATTCGTCGCTCTCAAAGGCGAGCGGGCAATTAAGCGCTACGTTTTTTTCTTGCTCGGATTTATTATTGTTACTACACTCGCTGCAACTATCGCATTCCCTTTTGGACAATTCATTTTTGAATACAGATACCACGCTTATAGGATAATTAAGAGGACTAGAACGTAAATGATTCTGCGTTTTGTTGTCGTGGTTCTCGACCACTTGGAAATCTATCTTCTGTTTGCTCGTGTATGTGACGGTCGCCCTGCTTATTATGTACGAGTTGTTGTTGCATATCAGAGATTCCTTGATCTGTTCGTTTTGCGTTTTCTTCATCGATATCATATTTAAAGCGGGAACTCTAATGTTAGGCAGTGATTTACTAAAAAAATTTACTATCTCCTCTTTGGGCAAATCGTCTTTCTCCTTCCTTAAGCTTACATTTGGTATATCGAGACTATCAAATATATCATTAGATCTATCGTAACTAAGAATATTTCTATAATTATTACACGTTAGAAACTCGTCGCTCATTTCGGTCTCATTGTCCACGGCGTTACAGAGCGGCTCAGTGCCGACATTCATATCCTTAAAAATGATATCTTTTTCTATTTTTGTGCCGCGGTTAACTAGGTTCGATTTATTTTCGTTAACGGCATTAGACCGATCCGTGGTTAAATTATTGTGTTTTTCCACGTTGGTTTCTTTGGGAAGATGTGTACGAAGCGAGTTGGGTTTATATCTCTCTTTAGCACCCTTCAAGACTGTCGGGTTGACTTTGTTCGATTTTTGTGTACATTTATTTGATTGCTGCTTATCGGATCCTGATTTTGCTTGCAGATTGTTCTTCTTTAAGACATCATTTAATTTGTTTTTGACATCATAGATGATTCCATCAACAGGTCCGCCTTCTGAGAGTGGCGTTTTACTTATGGTCATTTTGGGTGAAATGTTTACATTTTGAATTATCTGTACATTATCTATAACAAAATATTCTCTCATTAATTTAAACATGATATTACATCGCACAGCCATTAGATAATTACATTTTAAGTATCGTTTGGTAAATCTGTGTAATTATCTGGAATACTTAGAATTTTTATATGAAGTTATAATTTCAAATACAGTATAGGTAGTTTGTTAATTATTAAGAAAGCAATTTTAAAACACTCTGGTGTAACGATAATTTAAAAAGTTAACGCTGCGACGACGCAACTTACACAATTTAACCTAAGAAAAGAACACTTACGAAACTCTATAAAGTACATAGGGATCACTCTACATATATACACAGTATTCACCCAAAATTGTCCAGTCAACATTTAAACTAATATTATAAAGCAGTAAGTATTCGTCTGTAATTGTTTGTTTAAGGCTGGTAATCTTCAAAGTCAATTTCAAGAATTCGTTCAAATTTTTCATTTATTTTTTACCATATACGAAATTGATAAAGGCAGATTTTTGTATTGAAATAAATAAATTAGTAAACACCCAAAAAGATGGAAACGGGGCAACTAAAACAAATTCGTAAAAAAAATCGGCCTAGTGCGAGTTGGACTCAAGCACAGACAGGCAGACAGACAGACATTGAAGTCTAGTAGTAATAAGATCTCGTTTTTACACCTTGTGTACAGAACTGATTTTCCTGTGTGTTTCCTGCTACATAACTTTACAAGCAACAAAAATATTTAACAAATAATATGTGCTTATCTGCATTATGACTTTTACTGTTACACATAAATACTGGTTGTAACATTCTGCTTAGTAAATACTTGCCTTCCTTAGCATTTCTTCTTTTTAAAACATTAATTTGACTATCAAACTTTGAGTATTTATTTTTACTGTTCAATTTTGATGAGCTAATATTGTTCTTATTATTGAGAATATTGCTTTTGGCAGTTGATTTTGTCTCTCCAGAATCTGAAAACAAGACGAAATTTTAGAATCTACATTGATGGTCCCTATTGATATCAGGCACACAATACATATTTTATAATATGCTGATATGTGTTCCTGGACAATTTGTTAAATAGCAAATTGCAATATTTTACTTTTATCCTAATGTTTATGTACCATCGAGGAAATTTATTCTTAGCCAGTTGATGGACCATGTCATTTGGCCAGAATATGTCAGTATCATGCAAGTCGTGATTTGTTGGCCGTGTTTGATACATTATTGTTACAAATACAAGTGCTATTGCCTTTTCGCTCAAGATTGACGGTATGGTTCATTAACCCTCTGTCAAATTTCTATACAAACTGCAATTGTCAACAACAAAGTGACAACACAACACTTTGTTTACAATCACTTTTTGTTGTTTGGAAAAGATAAATTGTTTGACAGAGGTTTAATGAATTATTCTGCCAATCTTGAGCAAATGCATAATAGCTACTTTACTCGTTCGATATTTCAGTTGTACATACAATGTTTTGTTTGTATCTGATACATTGGAAATACACTACTATACTTTAAGCTGAAGTATTGTGTGGTATACAAAGAAGTTTATAGGCACTTGTTGAGATTTTATTTTGTGCACGTAAATCTGTGTGGACTAACATTAGTTAATTAATGCCACATAAATGAAAGTATGAACACATAGGCCAACAACTGAGTTAAACTATCTATAAGGAATAATATTGTCTATTGCAATATAAGAGCATATTACTACTTACATATCTTGGAATGTAAATCAATGTCGCTGTCTTCTATAGTAATTACTTTTCTGTTTATGCTGGATGTCATTTTTGCATTTGGAATAGCCACATTTGATTTTAATGACCTTGTTGTTCCATGTAATGGTTCATCAACACTTATAATGCGACGTAAATGTGGTACCAAAACACATTCCTTTTGAGACCATGACACTAAAACAATAATTTTCATAGTTAGTGCTCTGCATTAGTAAATTTTGACCGTAGTGTGCAAAGAAGATGGATGTGACATATGGATAGACAGACATCTTGAATCTAAAACAAACACTACAAAACTCTTAAAGCATATGAAAATCGAAATTCGTTGGACAACAGGAAACAGCAAGATAGCTTCAACCAAAAATAGCTTTTGATTGAAATGAAATATTTTTAAAAACCATTCTTTCAAAGGTCTTTTGTGTTAATATTCCTTTTTAAAAACAGAAAGTCCTTCAAAATGCAGATAAATTGTAGTTTTATTGCTAGCTGATGCCTGCAACACTGTTGCACCAAAATAGTTCATAGCCGCACATGATTCTGAGATAAAAAGTATCTTATATCTTTTCCTGATACTCCAAGTATCTCTTTACAAAATTTCAGCAAAATTGGTTTAGATGCTTGGATGTAAAGAGGTAACAGATGGAAAATTATGTATTAATAAAATAAGATTTAACTTAATTTAATTTTTGATTAGTTTTCTTCTTGATCATAGTGTATGTTCAAGAAGAAAACTAATTTTTAAAAATTTATAATAGCTAACTCTGTTAATTTACATTTTTCATTACTAATCAAAAATAGTTGTAGATGTAAAGGTTCTTAGAAAATAACAGGTACACCCTTAATATAAATGTACTTACAACCTTTGTACTCTTTCTAGGGTGGCCATGCAAGAAATCATTAGTGCAAAGAAGGGACTGTTTACTAGAGCAGGATAGATAAGAGAAAAAATAAAAGTGGTAGTCCTGTTTATATTGTTTACAAGTTCATAAGGCCACTTATTTTATATCAAACTTTAAATTATATATAGCTTTAAATAATTTGAGATCCATATAGTTCTTAATAGATACAAAACCTTTCTAAAACCATCCAAAGAAATGTACTATGTCCTATAGGTACCTCTGAATTATCACAATATTTAGATTATAAATAATGAGATTTTGCACTTGTAAGAAGAAAAATATGCTCTATTTTATATCAATATCTATAAAATCTAAATAACACTAGGTTACTGCGAAACTGTTAGTCATAGGATCATTAAGTAAATAAAGAAGTAAACTTGCCTTTATTATCAAAATCAAAGTCAGGTAGTCTAGTGTATTTGGTAACAGAATTTCTCTGTTTATTTGAAAAGGGAACAGAAGTTAGCGCATAAAATCCAAATATGTTTTTCGAATTTGTTTTGGATGCCGAAGCATCCATTATCCATTAAAATTTATAAAATGCACAATTTTTTTTATTTATCCCACATCGCACCATAGACACAAAAAGGATGCTCCTTTTTTACTAGTCTACGCACAGATAATGCAAAATATACAATATGTTTGTCAATGTACCCATGGTCAAGGACGTAAAGTTGGTAATGTTACGACCCGTGTTCAATGGAACCATATTTCTCTAATACCATTTAAACAGGGAGTGCATTCTTTTCGCTAAGATACTAAACAATAAATAAATTTTAAACAAAAAATAAAAACCGACATCCACAACAAAAAAAAAGATAGATGAACTTAAAATAATTCTTCAGAAAAACTGAAAATATATATTTCCATACAAATTTTAAAGAGCCCCCTCGATTCCTCCTGAACAGCATCATCAGATACTAAACTGCAGCTATACCCTATACAACAACGAAAAAATTTTCGAAAATGGTCCACAAACAGTGGAATTATGCGTGGTCAAACATAAAAAAGGAACATAATATATACGGTTTAATTAAAAACCTCCGCCTTTTTTGAAAGTCGGCTAAAAGGACTGAATCGTAAGCTTTTTAATTTATAGGAACAGAAACTGTAGGCTCTTTATTTTTTGCGATAGGCCCGAACAAAATAAAATTCAGATTAATTAAAAAAAAAACATTTTTCCGTTTTTTATAAAGTTATATTATTTAATTAAATAGCTTACTGTTTAGCACTTTTTGTTTAGTATATCAGCGAAGAGAATACACTGTAAGGAACGAATAAACCAGCAGGGGGTCATATTACCATCTTTTCCTTATACTATACTGCTTATAGTTTAAGAACACACCCTTCAAAGAATCCTCCCCATTGTGTCTATGGTCGCCTATCCAGCAGGAACGGACAATTTACCTACATACAAACACAATACATATAAATCTTATTCTGAGATTCATAGCTACCTGTAATTTTCATAGTAATTTAAAATTACAAACATGTGCTGTGTCGAAGTTATTGCTTTCTTGAATGTATCTCGTCAGTTTTATTGATCGTTTATGTGCTTAATTGTGTTGAATTGAGTGTGGTTATTCATTACAGTACATAGGTAATAATATAAGCTACTCTATTATGCCTATTTAACTATAGTCTACAGGCTATAGCGCACATAAAATCGCTTGCATCCGCCTAGATCGGATTAAAAGTCTTGCTGTAATTGATTTTTCATAAAATCAATATGTAGTTATGATGATGTAATTTCTTATGTACCAGGATACATGGGAAAAAGGATTATCGTGCGTGACCAATGCTTTTTACGGAAAAAGGATTTTAAGAACTTAATTTTAGTGGAGAACTTGATAACAAGTAAGTAAAAATATTTTCTTTTGTTGAAGGACTTGAGATCGTATTTGCTTTTACATGTCGTGTTTTACCTGAGGAAATTAAATGTCTTGTTGAAACTATTGATTACCTTCAGCTCCGTATTATAACTTATCTGTGTCTCTTTGGATTTGATTTGATAGAAACATTAAATCCTACCTACAATATGTAAACAAATACATTGTGCTTTGTTTTAAAATAAAGAATTTTGATTGTTATTTTTATGTTTCGTGAGTGTGAATAAATAGAAAAAACTGTCTCTTATATTCTCTTGGTCACAGACATTCATCATGCTATTTAATAATTCTTTAAAGGTTTCAAAATTATTAAAGCTAACTTTGATTAAAAGAAATATGCATGTAAACATTTTGTGACCCAATCAATCATTCTAACTAAACTGCCATAAACTTATTATTTTTTGTTAAAAATAAACGGATTGTGTTATGTTCTATTCTAGTAAAACTGATACTGATCTTATAACTTTATATTATTTATTATTATGATATAAAAATGTAACTAGGCATAATTGACTAAATTTTGAAAAAATTAAATAATAATGTTATAAAATGTTATGCAAAAAGACTCACAGGCAAATCTATTTTTTAGGAATTACAGTCTGGCTACTATAAGTTGGACCTATAAAAAACCTCCCAAATTAAAAAATTTGGAAGATTAATAACTAAAATATGGTCATACAATTATTGTAGTAGGGATTTTTTTTATAATTGATGTTTTCCTGGACATGAACACAAGTATTTCAATATATGTTTTTCTTAAAACAAGAGATTTATCCTTAATAAGATTTAGAGGACAAACCATTGTTATAAACAATCACAAAGTGTGCATTTTGAAGTATAGTTTATATGCCATAATCAAAATAGTACTCTAACCACCAGATGGGGTGACATGTGTTATTGTCATACATAGCCTTTTATATTGTCTTACTTATATCAAAATATCATAAAAGTTATAATAATCATGACAAAGTATCAAAACCATGAAATCCAATTTTATAAAACTAAGTGGGTCAATATTTTTATAGAACTAAGTGGGTGGTCCGTAGTGTAAAGAAAATGTTGTCAAATGGTCTCTCAGGAATACTCAGGACCAAGAGGTTAAAAACAACTACCCTAGTTATTGTTATACTTCAAATGGTTAAAAAAACAAATTAAGGACCTGCAGATTGTTATGACATTATAAAACCAGTAGTAAAACAATTCCTAGTAATGGTCCATTGACTGTAAACTACAAAAGGGTTTTTGGTCAGAATTATAGAAATTTATAGGATAATATTATGCATCTATAATAAAGCTTGACCACATGTGCTATACCTCACCTTAGAGTTATATCCAAGCCGAGGTATAGCACTTGTGGTAAAACATAGTATTCTTACCCTTTCTCTGCCCTGTCCCATATTCCTAGGGCGTGGCACAGAGGTTGTGGTCAAGCTAAGGTCTTTTAATTTTGTGATTGAACAGAATGGCAGTCAAGAAGCATAAACTAGATGCGGACCATCAGAAGCAGATAGACTTGGTGGCATTGGCAAAGTATCTGCAGTTGTTAAATGAACAACAAAATTATATTCCACAAGCGCCAGAGATGATGCAAAATTGTCAGGACATACTAAAATGTCTTGGTGAGTATTGTACAAACTATACTTTACACTTCTTAAGAATTTTTTCTGACACATAAGTTGTTGATGTTATAATAGTATTTTTATTTATTTATTTATTAACCTATTAGCTAGATACTAAGTTTTAGATTTGTCACTGCACTATAGATTTAGGTATCAGTGTGTCTTAACAACAAAAAGGTCTCCCCTAGTACTTTTCACTTCTTCCTATCCCGGTTTAGTCTTAGCCAGAGATGTCCAGCGACTTGTCTGCAGCCATCTGACCATCTTTTACATGTTCCTTTGAGTTGTTGAGACATCCACCATTTATATTGATCCTGATGTCTTCCAATTGAAGTCCCCTGAACACTTTATCCAGTACGTTAAAAAAAATTTTTAACGAAATATAATAATATAATTGTTATTAATATAATTATAAGTTTTTGTATCTTTAATGACATATAATATACTCACACTGTTGTTGCACTTCAGTGGTTATATTGTTAAAAGTATATATCACATGTAACTACATGTGATATATACTTTTGCATTCATTAGCATTCATTATATACTTTTAATTCTTATGTTTAGAAGATTTTTTACAATATGTAAATTGTTTTTAAGTAATAATATTTATATTTTTATAGCTCGTACTTCGGGTTCTGAGGAACAGTTGTGGCAGTTGCTGCAGCCCGTCGAAGAGTTTTTGCTGCGTGTTGTAAGAAACACAGACTGTGTCATAGCAATTTTGGACAAATTCTATGGCTATATTTCTGACCCGCGTAAGTAAAAATTAATTTTTTGCTAAATTAGGCTTACTCAAATATTATAATAGTTATTATTTAATACTTTTAAACCATACAAATTATTAAGATTTACACATCCATTCAATCCATGACCCAAGACCGTTGAAAAGCTTTTGTTCCGTCGGCGGGATTCGAACCCGCGAAACCTGGCTTGAGCTATTAACACACACAACCACTGCGCTAAAGAGGTCGAACAATGAAAATGATGTGGACACAGGACTATTATACATTCGTTGAAGATTGGCGGTATGGTTTATTAACCTTCTGTCAAAAAAAATGTAATTTCCACACAAAACATGATTGGAATTAAAGTGTTGTGTTGTCACTTTGTTGTTGATAATCGTTTTTCGTTGGCAAAGGTTTTAACCATACCTCCAATCTTGAGATTCATTATTCATCAGAAAGGATTCAACTCCTTGAGTGTTTTCTGCTTAACTATGTCCAGTTAATCAATATAATTGTATTTTTCCAGAGTCAGTAATATATCCTCCGATTGCTGATGTGTTGGTCGTCATCGAAGGTGCTGATGAGGAGTCGATTCTCATGGCCGCCAAGTGGGTTGTGAAGCAGAGGACGGATGAGCCCAACGGCACTAACCATACCGTGGCACTGTCAAGATTATACTCGTGGTTGTGCAACTGGCATTGCACACCGTCACTTGGCAATTGGATACTGGCCTATATCAAAGCACTAGAAGTGAGTATGAGCTGCTTTTTACCCAACTGCGCCCGAAGAAGGGTAATGTTTTTCGAGCGTATGTATGTATGTAAATTTCTTTGGCACGCCTTACAGCCCTACTCGGCTGGATGGATTTTGACATGCGAGGTGTCGTTGGATTAGTTTTGACTAAATTGTTGTAGTGACAGGCTATATAAATTTTTAAAATGGCACCCGTGAACCTGGCAAGGGGGGGGGGTTATTGATTTTTTTCGTATCCTAACAATATGGGTATC
>JAOTAV010042295.1:0-17733 GCA_026546445.1 Cyclargus thomasi
AACACAAGTCCTTCGGGTACTTAGCACAGGGCCAGATTGACGTGGTGTGAAGCGTCCATGGATATTATTATATTATTTTTTAATATTCAATAATCAAAAAAGTCCTTCAACGATCCCGTCTGCCGAGCATATTTTTGTCTTGGTCTCACTACTCTGAGGAAGAAAGAATAAAAAATATATTGAACGCCAATTTTTTTACATAACTTTTTCTACATAAAAAAATAAAATCAAATGTTTTTATAATAAGCACTCTTGTTACTTAAGGACATTTTATTTAAATAGGCGTAACCTCTTAAAAGGAAATTCGTAGATACGCAGCATACTAATAATTTAAAAATAGGTAAGATAAACAGAGTACGATAGATCTGTTATTTCAGCAAGATTAATTTGCTAACGGGTGAACTCATTTGGCTGTCTACAGTCTAGACTTTAGACACAAAGCAGGGGTAGCCATGCGATTAATCTGTAAACATAGCCGTAACCAAAACAAACAGAATATTAAACAAGTGGCAGATCCGCATTCGCATGGCATTTGCATCCGCATGGAATCCACATCCGCGGATGTAAACTTCTAATAATATTCCGCATCTGCATCTGCGGTTGTCTAAATTATATTTAAATAATTCCTACCAACCCTGGATAAAACAAACTATGCCCTACGCAATTTTCCGGGTTTTTAAATAATTGTCTTCAAACCAAAGTGCATAAAAATCGGTTTTGCGGATTGAACATTAGGAAGAAACAGGCAAGAAAAAAAATAGACACACTGTTGCATTCATTATATATTGCATAATAGATTTTTATGTCAAGTATTTGATCCTTGGTCAGTGGCACTTTATACCTTACGGTTATGACATACAGAAATTATGATTATGATGAATCATTGATTTTACCATTTTATATTTATTATAATCTAAGGTTCGTTACATGGAATTCGTAAATAATTAGTTGTTCCCTTTTTTGCCATTACTCATTTTTATCTATGGCTGTCCTTAAAAAATTGCCAGATCGTATCACGTTGGGCCGCTATCAAAAAAAGGATGTACCGTACTTGGTCGCTCCCGTACATTGATATCAAGAACGATGTTTCACAACGAAACGAGCCGCGAGTAAAGTGGCGAAACTAACAAAATCAAGTTTTTACTTTCCAGAAAATTGCAAAATTGGCAATTACACTACATACTAAAATGTTACTATAGTGTGTCAGTCAGTAGCATTTACAGAATATCATTTAAAGAACCTTGGGTGACTTATAACTTTAGGATTAAATACGTGCCTACAAAAATCATTCAAACTAGTTTGTATGCATAACGTCATTAAAGTTATAAAAACTTATTCGTGTCCTTGAAAACTTGATATAATCCATGTTTATGACTTATTATAAATTATTTATGAAACGACGAAGACAGAATTAAATAAAAATAACATTACGGCGTACAAAAATTAGATGGTGACCATTTTAATACAATGTTGCATTTAGGTTATATCTACATACACGGAATTTAAATGCGCGATAATACGGAGGATAAGAACGACAACACAATGATAAATGTATAAGGCGGAGCGCCAAAATAAAACAAACGACCGCCGAATATTGGTCAGTCTCGCGTCGGCGGCGCCAAGATCGATAGCGCGAGTCACCTGTCTCGGGGCTTTGTTTTTTTAAATTTTGGACATGTCCCGTTTTGCCACCGGGCTTCCTTCCTGTGAATCATGGTTGTAACGTAGTAGAGCGGTTTCAGTCGGAGTCGGACATATGGACGCACGAACGCGGCGAGCGCCCGCTTCTCCGCGCTTCACTCGCGCCCAACTTAGTGCAATGTTAATTTAATTACGAGTGTTCGAATGTTTCATAAGTCATGGAATATTCATTAGTTTTATTAGTGTTTACGATGGTATTGAAAAGTGAGTAGCCCTACACTTTACGGATTAAACTGTTGTTCTACTTATCATTCTCTTAAATATTTTTCAGATTGTTAGTATTTTTTTATACTGTTCAGTAGTGACCTCAAAACCAAGTATTTGGTCTCAGGCGCAATAACTAGCGAACCTGACAGAGGTTGTTTGTGCTGCAAGTCTTCGTATGCACAAACGTAAGCACGTTGCAGTAATCCTTTCTCAAATCCCCTAAAACACATCAAAAAAAAATCACCAAAATATGTCCAGTCGTTCGGGAGGAGTTCAGTAACAAACACACGCACACTTGAATTTAAAAAAAAAATAGTAAGATTTTGAAAAAAATAATTAATTTCCATTCAAGGATATTGCGGTTAAGGAAGTAGAGCGTTATAAGTTACAATGAAGCGAGCTCTATATACCGTTAATATTAAAATGTGTTATTTATTTTAATAATCAACAAGACCATGATTTATAACTAAGACTATAATTAAATATTATTATTAGTACATCGTGATAACTTACTAATTAATAATTTGTGTTCAGCGGGTACTTGCTAAAACACAACTTGTGAGTCAAGGAATTATTTCCATTAAACACATCCTTGATTCATTTTAAATCAAATTCATGACATTTTAGTTAAAGCGCAAAAGTTAAGGAAAATTTATTTCCGAAGATGCATCACGCTTGAAAACGTAATCACAAAGAGCACAAAAATTATTTAACAAAAAACCAGACTGCTTATAAATAAAGTATTATTTCAATATAACAGTTTTGATAATAATTGATAAGACATAAGCGGAAGAAGAGTATAACTAACATTTCGCAACCTTCCAGTATTTACTCATTTTTCCTATAAAATTTTGATAAATCTTGTAGTTGTAGCAATTTCATTATCTAGCTTGTCATCTAGCTGTACATTCAATCCACAATATTTTAATTTCAAATCATTTTTCCGATCCTAAAGCGTCTGTTTACGCGTTAAGCGCTCCTTCCACTAAAGTCTTCAAATATCATATAACCTTCTGAAATCCTTGTGATCAACCCTTTATATATGTATTCCATTTAACATAATTCATCTAACACTTAGGTTATTAAGACAAATCTGTCGATACCTCATTCATTCATCTAAATTCGTTCAGCGAAGAGATCGATAACACGAAGACTTGCTGCTTTTAATTAATTATTTCCTGTAAAGATATCATTAGGCTTGGCCCCAATAGGTCAAGAGCCGTTAAATGAACGAACTTTAACTGTCTAAAATTAATGATAATTACCAATTACATTTTACAAGTATATGTGCATACTTTGTCGACAAAAAGACATACACAAAGGAAAAATTACTGTTAAATGATAAATAATAACTTCGACACAAAAATTCAAAAATAATACTTTCATATCATCTCATCGTTTGATTTTTATATTTTTATTTTTTTGCTTTTTTAATAATATTTTTTGCATACAATAAATACTTTTAACTGCACGTTTGTCAAAATAGATTGTTTCGATAATTATTTTCATTTTATTCCTATAACAAAATATATATAGCACCATTCTTTTAAATCTTAAATCCTTTCTTTTCTTTTATTTTGATTGCTTGCTTTTCTTTTTTTTTAATTGTGCCTGTCTAGGTATAACAACTACAATCGAGTACGAACATGAAGAGAAAATATCTGAGTCGATCGTACCAGGAACTCTACTCTCAAACGGCACGTTCAAATCTTCGGACCCAACCGAATATAATTACTATCCTACACTAACAACGTCATCACACGTTTTTTTTAGACAGGGTTTGCGTATTTCGATTTATTCGTTTGAGTCTCAAAACGGTTTTGGCGTAGGAAGGGGTCCAGTTACAGACGGTGTTAAAATGGTAACAAACATGGTTAGTCTATCATGATAAGAGAGGCTGCTATAGAGCGTGTAGCATCCACACTAAATCTATTCTATACAAATATTAAAGACGCGAAAGTGCCTGTCACTGAACCGATTTTGTTGAAAGGCAAAATAAGCAGAAACTTTAGAGTCCCAACTAGTGATACATGATAGATTATGCCTTGTATTAAAAATAAGTTGGGTTTTCCTTCCTGACGCTATAACTCCATAATGCACGAACCGATTGCCACGGTTGTGCATTCATTAGATAAATCGAGTTCCATGAGATTTGTAGCTAAAAAGAAAGTCAGGAAAATTTTCAAGAGGTAAGTTATCACGCGGACGTGATTGCGGGCAAATGCTAGTGCCTTGTAAAAATGTAGCATGCACGTCATCTAGTAATACAATAAACAATGCTCTTACAATAACACTGTTTAAACAATCCTGCGCTGAAATAGCTCGTATCGTGAGCTTCTCCTGCGGTCGAAAAATGTATAAGTTATCATCATACGAAACAGTTAATCAATATGATTCACAGTAGTATATTTGGCATCACCGGATCTTTCGTTCTTTATACATTAGTATTCGAATCCAAAACCGCGAGCCCTCCCACAGTATATTATCACGATATCGTGAACATTATTAAATTTTATGACCTCATACCAATATCTTATCAGTCGTGCCGTTTTTATATAGGTTGCTGAGTTATTGTATTTATTTCAATGTTTTTACAAGCTTTGATTTGACTTTCCGAATTCGTATGTTCGTTTGTACGGGTCTTGGAAGCAAATTTTGCACATATCGAGTCCCGATTTATTTGTAATTTCGCAGAGACGACCAGGGGACATAAAAATAATAATAATTTATTTCAGGCAATAAACCCATACAAGCGAGTTATATCAAAGGATTATCTACAAGAAAAATTACAAAATGAATTGCTGTATTAATGAGCCATATTGCGTAGTGACCTTTTTAGGGTGGCTAATGTTTCTTTGGGTGACAATTCAAAAGTCAATGTTAGAAAATTTAATGTCATGATGATGGAGTCGAAACCGGAAGGTGGTCAAAGAATCTCACAGTTACAACGTTCCCCTATCGAGCTTAGCCTTGTCGGCATCGTCTTAACAAGTACCTGCTAAGCATGGTCTGATGATGGAACCGGACGGAGGTCATACCAGCGTGGAGTCAACTTATCCTATCGAGTTTTATCACTTTTCAACTCTCCTGGTTTTGCAAGCGTCCAAGTTCGACGGCAGTTGCTTTCCATTAAAAAAAACAAAAAAAAACCTTATTGATCCTAATTATCCCAGAGGAGTCTAAAACACCATGAAATTCGACATAAAATTTGACGTCTATGGATTCATTCACGTAGGACAAAGTTAATCTAAAAATATCTCTTTTCCAGTATGTACGGGTATAAGATGCTACAAGTGCTCACCCGACGAGGGCACGAGCGGCCCTCCGTGCAAGCACTTCGACAGAAACGACGACATCTACCTCGTCGACTGCGAACATTCCACCATGTGCCACAAGCGGGTCACATCCTTAGACGTTAATAATGAAAGTAAGTTCTATGGAAAACTCGATTACTCAACCTTCAATAACTCGGACTACCACCGAAGATATTGTTTTAAATTTATATGTTTTTACCCGACAGAAGGAAAGTCATGTTTTTGAAGAGTAGGTAATATGTTTGTTTGGCACGCTCCGCAGCCTAGACGGCTTGATGGATTTTACCATATAAGGTGTCAAAATGGCGGAATTTAAAGTCAAAATTGTGAGGTTCCAAAAATTTTTTTCACCCATTTAGGTCGTGTAGAGTATCACAATGAAGGGCTTTAAATAGCCATTCTAAAAATATCTATAACTTTACTCGAAGATTATAAAATGTTTTTATTCGCTTCTTATGTCTTCAATTCACATACTTATTCAGTATTTTTATATATTGCTATTTGCTATGCTATAGCATAGATAAGAGTGTTGACTTTTCGTAACATATGCAGTTAGCTACAAGTACACAAGTATCTAAGGACCTAAGGACCACGGTTTTGCAATAGATCTTTATATGGCAACGTGTGTTCGCGCATGCGCAAGACACGAGTTTTATTGGGCAACGATAAAAGGGCATTGAGGTTATAAAATATAGGACTTTCCTTATAGGTGCTGTTTATTACTAGGGCGGTAATATAACTAGATGATCATTACTTTCGTTAGCTATTTATGATCTATACTATAATTATAAAAAATATTTTTTTTAATAATATTTAGGGGGCAAGCGAGCAGACGGGTTACCTGATGGAAAGCTACTGCCGTCGCCCATGGACACTCGCGTCATCTCAAGAGTCGCAAATGCGTTGCCGGCCTCTATGAGGGAATAGGGAATGGGAACAGTGATAAGGGTTTAGGGAAGTTGAGCCACCGGTAAACGCACTCATTGAACGAAACACAGCACAACGCCGTTTCACGTCAGTTTTCTGTGAAGCCTTGGTATGACTCCAGTCGAGCCGGCCCATTCTTGCCGAAGCATGGCCCTTATACGGCAATTGCGATTGTTACTTTATTTATCCTTCTTTCAAGCCATAAAGCAACCAATCGACTTAATTTTGGCATACACTTAGTTGAAAGAATGCATACTAACACGGGTCATAAAAAACCACATTTGCCCAAAATAATCGTATTTTTAACGCGATTCAAATACCACGCGAGAGAAGCCGCATGCAAACGCTAACTATCTCGCGTCGAGTGCCTGACAATGAAACGACGTATCTAAATTTTTAGAGTTCTTCGACCTTTACGTCATAAAGTCCTTAATAACACTCATCATAAATCATACATAATGTCCATTACGTATCCTCATACTAAAAACGGTTATACTAAATAACAATATAATCCCCCTTTCCTCATGATTTAGCCTCACACTGCATTTAACTTTAGTTTATTTAATATTTTATTTTTAATTATTTGGATGCATGTTGCCAAATCGCGCGAATATTTTACCAACTATACAATTCACAAAAACTTATTCTAAATATAGAACGAGCGTCGTTAATTTTAGCAATTAAAACTTAAATTGGTGGAGGCGCTAATCTTAAAATATTGTTAGAAATGACAAATTCCTACTAAAGTTCGTTAGCGACAACGCGGCGCCTCGGCCGTCTCGCCGTGCCGCTCGATCCACATTCTAAGAACGGTGCACATGTGCAAAAAATGTGCCGCAGACTCATTCTGTATAAACATTAGTTACATACTCTAAACTAAAACACTAATAGGTACCTAATAAATTTTACACGTTTTGGGTGAAGTTAAGTCAACGATTTTGTAATAATCCTACATCGCGCTGTCAAAGATTTCGAAGCCCGGCATAACACCTCGCCCGGTCGGAAGATGGAAGATCTTCGTCGATTTTGGCCACCACGCTCATTCCCACACTTTCTTGAAGCTCGCGCGTATAGCTACGTACTTGGTGTAGTACTAAAGATCGATCATATAAAACTTCTTGTAACATAGATCTCAGGAGTCACTGAGTTAACTCGATGTGAGGCTAATGGTTAATAATTAAAAGTCGCGGTAAGGAACAACGACCGACAAAAATTCAAATGAAATGCAACTTTATGAACTGAAGTTTTTATTTTGCTTTATTACAAAGAAGCTGTCGCATTGATCGATAGACCAACGTCAGTAGAAAATGAAACCTGTAGTTCATAAAGTGACAGTTAATTCGATTTTTTATTAGTCGCGCATGCCACAAGGATCGGAAAGTAACCTTAAAATATGTTGTGGTAACAAAACTCAGTGAGTTAATTTATCAGCGGATCGCTTTACTTTAATTTCCTAAACCTATTGACGTCGCGGTCAGCAAGCTGTAATGACCAGCACTACAAAACAGTATTAAGAGCCGTACTTAAGTACTTCTGGAACCAAATTAGGGCGCGTTCTAATTATGAAAGAGCTGTATTGAAATGTAATAAACTAATGAGTAACTGTTAATAGATACGCTCTAACGAACATGCTAATAATGTTCTGTGAACACACGCCTCTCATTATCATAATATTCTGAACAATTAGCTTTTGCCCGCGGCTTTGCTCCGTAAAAATACGAATATTTATTATTCTTAAAAACACAATTTCAGTTCAAAAGAAAAGAAAGAAATAAAAATACTGCACATTATTTAAAAAAAAATTTTTTTTTCCAGACCACCTAAGCATACACCGGGGCTGCGCTTCACAGACTATACCCGGAGACCAGTCCAGGATCAACGGCAAATGGCAGGCCGTGGACACCATTTATGAGGTGTACAACGAAGGATGTTCGGACGACAACTTCGATCCCGACAGACCCTCCAAAATCGTCAACTGCTACTGCAGAGGCGACCGGTGCAATAGCTCGCATAGGCATTTAAGTCTACCGACTCTATACTTCCTATCGCTGTATACTCTGTGGCGTTGGATCTCGCAAAAAATTAATTAACATTATAATAGGTCTGGATTTTGATGATGTAGGTTATGGCTTATGGGCATCAGTGTCCTAGCCTATTAGGAGGTCAGCGAATTTCGTAGATAGGACTTCGTAGTCATTCTACACGGGGCGGTAGAATTGATAAAGTGCCCTACACTTATAAATAATGTAATTCTGCAACTCCATCATACAATATGAGTTAATACAGATGAATAAAAACGTTGACCTTGTTCGATTTTCAGACCTTCCCGAAACTTCATTACCCGATAAAACTTCATCAAAATTAGTCCAGAGTTTCGGGGAAATTTAGTTTACAAACACAGCGACAGGAAATCTTTAAATTAGATTCTGGTAAGTGGATTAAATAAAAATTGAATGGCAAAGTTTGAAATCACATTGTAGATATGTGTTTCATTAAAAGTAAGAACAAGAGTAATTTTAATTTGAAATACATAATATAATATGTAATTAAATTCTAAGTTTAATGGCGCTTAATATTATAGGTATATTATACCGAATGTGAAAGAAGAGAGTCATCTAGTCATCTTTGAGATTGTCTAGTTCGACTTATTAAAACCTAGATTATTTAAAATTATATGCTAAGTAAGTTTTTTCTCTTATTCAAAATATAATCAGGAGAAAAATCATAAAAGTGACATAATTGAAAAAAAAAACTTCTTTATGTTCCCGCGATTATTTAAATGTAATTTAAATAATATGTAAATAACAAAGAAAAAATGAGACAAATATGTAAATAAGGAACAAAACTCGTATAATAAGTACCTAAAATGACAAAAAGATATTATTATTTTAATGATAAAGAGTATACTATATGAGTATATACATAACTGTTTTATGTATGTATAAGAAATATATTTCCTAGTCAAAACATCACTGACACCATTTCTTACCAAATAATAAAATACCTCGTTTTAAACGCTGTTTAACTGGTTATTGTAATAATAATTAAAATTGTACCTTAAAAAAGTATTTTATTTAAACTACCTTGCCCCCGATAACGTGAAATCAGAATACAATAATAAAGAATTTTTTAATATCGATTAAAGTCTGGTGCCAACTTTAAAAAGTAAATAAATTTTAAAATGTAGTCAAAGAACGTTTGTGTGCCAAATCCTAACTATAAGGTAAATGATTTTATTAACGACGGCACATCCTGGGAGTAGAACAGCTGTTTGCAAGGCTATTTCAAGTAAAATTTTTAATTTTTGACTTACAATGATGTAACTATTTTTTATTAACAACGTATTGGATGAGTTACATTTGATTGTATATTTTTATTTTAAAAGATGAATTTTCCACTTTTTTGGTAAAAAGTGGCCGCGTGCGAGTTTCTAACGCGTTTCTAACACTGGCTAGTTTCCGAACCGGTGGTAGGTCAACATGTAGACATTCTGAAAACGTTTGTTTCAAATTTACTCAGAAATAAATGATTTTTATTTTTATTTTATCACCTTTAATTTTTACTTCAATCTGTGAAAATTATTTTTGTTAAAAATCATTCCTTAACACTTGGATATTATTTTGCATAATCAAGTGGTTAAACTCAGCGAAAATCGACAGTGTAAATTTTAATTTACTCGGATACGCTAATTTGGTAAGATTTTTTGGTCCTTTCCTTCGCGCTATTGAGACACGAAACCGTACTATTGAGATTAATACAATATCATACCAACCTGCTTGTAAACGTAGTAGTTTCTGAGGACTCTTTTATACATATCTTGAGTCAGCTTGGTCTCCTTACTCCTGAACGTAACTACGTAACGAAAAAATAAGGACAACTGCTAATGGCTACGTTTTAGTGGCTAAAGAACCGTCAATGAGCAGACAACCAAATGTAATAATTCTAAACATACAATAGCCTCCCAAAATATGTTAATTATTTAAGGATATTAATTCCTTAAGTTTGGTATGGCACAAGTCATTTATCAGTCAATTATGCAATATATCTTAACTCTATTTAAGCTACTTAATTAAAAAAATTGAGTGTACTCTATACTCTCATAGTTAAAGAAAATATACTAGTACTTACATTAGCTTGATTTTCGATTAGGCACAGGAACACGACATCTTCTCTCAACAGCCTCACAGCACCATGCAGTGGCTGAGTGGTCTTGCTTTTGAGCATTTTGTGCAGCAGCGCCGGAGACATGTCAGCAAAGTCCTCACCTAAAAAAATAGAAAAGTCATGAAAAAATTAAATTGCACAACTTTGTATTTCTGACCAATACAATATTGGTGGTAATTGCACAGTCCTAGATTTTATAAAACAACTAGCTTTTGCCCACAGCTTCGCTCAGGTTATAAGTACTGTCAAACATTTTTTTTTCACTATTTTATCCCCTCCGGCTAAGAATTTATTACTAATACATTTTTTTAAACGGGCTTTGGCCCACCACAAATTCCTACCACTGTACCTGTGTCGCCAGGATCAGCAGCGGTATCCAACCACGAAAACCCTTCGATGTGATCTCAGGGACCCCCGAGGGACGTGCTAGAGCTGTCTTGGGACCCGCAACGATATTAATCAGAAGAAGATAGGAGGAGTAGGAAATACCAGATTTTTCCTCCCCGTACAAAGCGGGAGACAGCACAAAGTTGCAATGACCGAAAGACAAAGAACTAAAGGGGGAGCACCACGGGAATAAATATAAATAATTATTGTGACTACTAAGCTAGATTAAGTCTAAGTCTTATTTGAATTAATTGTGTTAGACTGATACCAGTAATAATTGTGACAAAAACGCTTAAAGGCACGGAAATTTCTAGCGCTATCCACGAGGTCATATGCGACACCAGATATACAGAAAATGTTGTTGAGCATCGTAGACCTTTCGTTTTGCCAGAGATTAGACTCCCATAGAACATGATGAGCAATTTGTTTAAACATGTAACCTTCGGTCGAGCACTCGCAAAAAGGAGTTGGAACTAATTTAAATTCGAAAAGTTTGGCTTTAAAATTTCCATGACCGGTCAGGAACTGAGATACGCAGTGATCAATATCCAACCAATGTTTGGATAGCCGATCATGTACACTAGGAAAAAAGTGATAAAGATGTCGCCATTTGGTGAAACTACACCAACGCGACTGCCATTCAGAAATATCTTTTAAAAGCTTAAACAATCTTTCAATTTTAATTTTATCACGGGAGCTAAGAAAGTAGGGGTTAGTTATGTTTTTGTAATTATAGTACATTGTCGCACGGCGCTGGATCTCAAGATCAACGGGTAAAACTCCGGCTAATACCGGCAATGCTTCGGTACTAGTAGTCCTATAAGCTTTACATAGAAATATTAACGCCAAACGTTGGCTTTGTAGCAATTAAACCTGTAAACCTGTTTAGCAAAATAACCCTAAAAGTTGAGAAATTTTCTGTAATTCATATTATGGAGGATGTACACTCTTGCCGAGACACAGCGATAATGCCCGAGCTCGAGAGTGTAAATGATTGCACTCGCCTCGTCTCGCCTGTCACTTATCAGGTGCTTGCAAGTCTTGCACCTCTACGAAGATTTCGGAATTCTCATAGTTAATTTAAGGAACGAAAGCAGCACGACATAATAATCCGATATACAGGAAGAAAACGCCCCCGAGACTCATATGAAGAAAGAGGATAACGATGACTGATAGCTGGAGTGTATATTTTATATGAACACGGCATTTTATTTCAATAAAGAATATATTTTATTAAGTGACTTTTTACTATTAATTAATTATTTTTTTAAGTATATTCTTTGTTGACTTGATTTTGAGCATAGATTTAGTTGAAAGCATAGGCTACTTTTGGTCTTGGATAAACATTATGTGATTTTCAAATACCACGCGATTTGAAGCCGCGGTAAAAAACTAGTCTTAAATAGTTACCGGAAATAATCTGGCCATATGAAACAATACCGAAAGTAAGTGGCGACCCTATTAATTTCTTAACTTATTTCAGAGATAGTTAATAGAATCAGGCGTTACTTTGCGGAAATCCACAGCTTTAAGTTCAGTAAATTAAAATTTTTAATTTACTGAACTTATTAAACAGAGTATAACCGTGTGCCAACGTGTTATTTTATCTTTCAAAACCAAAACTTTGTTTCATAAAATTTAGTTCTCATTGAACACGTTCAGGGGATGTCACGTTGGTGTACTGGTTCGTTCCGCCTATTGTGGTACTATGTCAGCTGACTGATGTTAACACAATTAAGCGAAATTCGCAATAGAAATAAATAAACGCGGCTGGTAGGTCTATATGCATGAGGTTTCGTGCAGACTAGCGACCGTTTCAGATCTCCGCGAACAAAACGCTAAAAAACTTTTTTCGCTGAACGCTGAAATCACCTGATGGAAAACAAGTGCCGCAACCATTGCCCATAGACACTTGTATATCAGGAGCGTTGCAAGTGCTTTGCCGGTATTTTAACATATAGGCTACAGGAATAGGGAATAGGGAATAGGGAATAGGGAATGAGGGGAATGAAGTTGGGCCGCCGGTCGACGGACGGACGAAATTAAGTAAAACGCTGTACCACGCCGTAGTGTTTATCGGTGAAGCCAGCCCATTCGAGCCGAAGTATGGCTTTTCCACACTTATTTTAAGGTACTTAAAGACCTACCTAACGAGGATAACTGTTTTCTTCTTCGTATTCGAGCCGCTCGACCAATGTCAGAAAAAAGTGAAATGTAAATAGCTCGTATCATAAAGTGGCATTTCATTTGAATTTCTGCAGCTAAGATCGGAATGTTACCTTTTCCCCGACGGCACATTATAAGAATTTCTTATCCGAAAAATCCGGACGACTGTCAGATACTATACAAAAACCTATTGAAAATGCCGGATAGTATGCGGGGTCTACAACAGAACATATGAGTCGGCCTTATAGCTTCGTGATACCACAGCCTCGCAGAAAACTAGCGTAAAACGGCATTGTGCTGTTTTTTGTTCAGTGAGTGAGTTTACCGGTGGCTCAACTTCCCTAATCTCTTATCACTATTTCCATTCCCTACTCCTTCATAAAACACTGGCAACGTACTTGCGACTCTTCGAATGTTACGAATGTCCATGGGCGACGGCAGTTGCTTTCCATCAGGTAACCCGTCTGCTCGCTTGCCCGCTAAATGTCATAAAAAAGTCAAAAGTGTCTCGTCTGCGCCGACATCGACTTGTTTGCATAAGTAAATCGCACCGTGAAGTGAATTAAACAATTAATTATGCAAATACAAAGGTATGAACATCGCTTAAGGGTGGGGCCACTCCATCAGACTTACAGAATGAAACACTGTGTGATAGAAAATGAGGGAGGCGTAGGTAGTATAAAAAAACAAAGTTATAATACTTTATTGTGTGTGTAAGCACAGAGTTGAGAAAGTGAGTTTACTGTGAAAGTAGCAAAGCTGGAAGAGAAGCTCGTAACACGTCTGCGCTAGAAGAGGGTTATGTTTTTCGATAGTATGTATGTATGTGTGTATATCTAACTATTTGGCACGCAGACCACGCTCTGCCAAACAATTACATTTCCTCTGGATTTTGGCTTGACATTGTATTTACAGTGAGAGTGACTTGACTTCGTATCTGCAAATATATGAGGATGAGTCTCTGGTACAAAATGAAGTATTTTCTCGTATTATTCAATAATAATAATGATAATAACTAGCATTTTCCCGCAATTTCGCTCGCGTTTAATTCGAAAATCGCGTAAAAAACCACGTACTGGCGCCGTTTTAGTGCATGTATTAGAGATGGCGCTGCATGTGAAAAAATATTTTTTTCCTGTTTTTCCGCTTTCTTTTGAAAATTTTCAATTTTATTTGCTTTAAACCTCACGGAGACTTATCCTTGACCGAAGAAAAATTTGGCCAAGTGCGAGTCACGAGCAAGTTCATGATCGCACTTATGAAATCGCACTTAGGCGATTTCCGTTATGCAATATTGTTACTTAGTAGAATTATTTAAAATAATCTAAAGTATTTAAAGGTAATATTTCCAAAACGTCCAAATCACTTTGTGTCACAAGCCCCAAGGACGTAGGAACATGGGGGCCACTTAAGCTAATTTTATTTTTAAATTAAGGTACAATCGGAGAAGTTAAAACAGATACAGATCGTGGATCTAAGTATTCTGGCCAGGTTGTGTCAAACTCCGACAGATCACAATTTACATGGAATTGACATATTGACTTAATTAAATTAAATAAACAAATAAAAAAAAATGTATATTACGCGGGAACCGTACCGTTTTCCCTGGATAAAAAGTAACAATTAGGATATGTGTTACCCAGACCTAATAGCTATTAAACAGAAAAATATTTATTCAAATCCGTCCAGTAGTTCCTGTGATTAGCGCGTACAAATAGACAAACAGACAACTCGATATGTGTCCTATTACTGCTCCTTAGATATCATCACATTGATAATTTTACTGTTTTATTAAATTTATAGAAGTTATTATATGTTTGACGACCTCTGTAGCTCAGTTGGTACGCGCGTTGGTAGCTTAAGCCGGGGTTCGCGGGTTCGAATCCCGCCGTCGGAACAAAAAGTTTTTCAATGTTCCTGGGTCTTGGATGTGTATTAAATATGTGTATCATGTAATAAAAATCTTAAATATGTGTATAGTATAAAAAGTATTAAATATATTTCCGTTGTCTGGTACCTGCAACACAACTCCTTCGGGTACTTAGCACAGGGCCAGACTGACGTGGTGTGAAGAGTCCATAGATATCACATGTTTAATTTTGTTCCATGCCACTTCATGAGCCATGGCAGCGGCATTATGCTACACCAGTCTGATTAGAAAACGAAACCTAATTCTTATGCTATAAAGTAGCATTAATGTCGCGGCCGCTGGCAGTGAGGATCGGAATGTCAATTTAAGAATGTGGAAGTGAACATGAGTGCCACTTAAGCTCCCCCCTGTAGGATTTTATTTTCTAAATTAGACAAATTATCGAACAGAGGGTCCGCCTATTAGTTTTAATATCTACTTAAGTGACAGTATTGTTTTTATAAATACATTGTAATAGTTACTTGTATCCTTTAAGATGTACGCTTGAGGAATATTCATAGACAACTAGCTTTTGCCCGCGGCTTCGCTCGCGAGGGATTCAAAGATTGGTAAGAATTAGATTTTTTAAAAAACGGGATGTTTCTTCAAAACCAAAAGGAGCCTATGTTACTTCCCATCCTTTCGACTGTGAAAAATCAAGTCGATTGGTTGCTTCGTTCGAGAGTTAAGGAAGGACAAACAAATAAATTTTCCCATTTATAATATTAGTACGGATGTTATATTTCCCTGATATTAAGAATAGGTTCGATCCCTAAAAATTAAGTCTATAAAATAAACTTTTCCTAAGAATGACTACTACTAGCCCACTAATGATATCAAGAAGTAGGGAGTACCAATATTTAGTTTAAATATTTATTAAATGAAAAAATTAAAAAGTTTGAATAATACGGTCGAATTGAAAAAAGTCCTCCATTTTGGAAGTCGTTTGAAAAAAAAATTTGGCTAGTAATAATTCCCGCGCTAATCTATGTTGTCTATGGTACAATTACAGCGCGCTATTTCTATTAAACATCATGAGACAGGGATCAAAGAACAAACGAATAGCTCGCGAGCGTGACTCAAATCCATGACCACGAATTAGGGTGTGGTCACACAGAGAGAAGACGATTCGGGTTTTCGGAATAAAAAAGAAGAGTTTTGAAATTCGGTGACATCAGAAAAAAAGTAGACATCACATCCATACTAATATTATAAATAACACACACTTTTTTAGAGTTAACCTATAATCTTCCACCCCTTGTTTAAACATAAACTATAATTAAAAAAAATAACAAACAAACTTTATCGCAACAAACTTTAAGTTAAACACTTTGAAAACAAAATAGAATTGAAACGATTAAGCGACCATTTGCAAATTCCGTCAGATTTAGTTCTTTTCCCGCTCATTTCTACACTCATATCGTTTCGGTAATGAGCTGTCATTTCAAAGGGAGTCAGTCCAGCATATATATAATAGAGGTCAGTGTTGTATGTGGAAATTTATGACTTGCCCAATATTATATTCGTAAATAAATTGCTCTTCAAGCACGCTCTATTGCTACTTAACAGGTGACAGGCATCGTAGACTTTCCAGAAAGAGTTGCTTGTTTTTCATGATATTTAGGGGGCAAGCGAGCAGACGGGTTACTTGATGGTAAGCAACTGCAGTCGCCCATGGACACTCGTGACATCCGAAGAGTCGCAAGTGCGTTGCCGGCCTTTTATAAGATAGGGAATGGGAATAGGGATAGGTAAATTAGGGAAGTTGGGCTGGCGATAAACTCACTCACTAAATGAAACATCCAACGCTGTTTCACGCCACTATTCGAACCTATTCGAAATTCAAACTTTTTTTTCATTTCATTTTAATATCTAAACTATTATCAATTTTGTTTCGTTTTAGCCTCTATAAATGTTATGCACTACTATAATGATTTTGCATTCACAATGCAACTTTTTAAATTTTGCTTTTACTTTTGTGACGCCTAGTGTGTTCTAATCCTAAGCTTCTTAATGCGCTCAATTGGAGCGGGTTCTGTAGCTTTAATAAACAATATTAAGGACAATACACCCATACATGCAGAGACCTCCTTAACAAACACGTAAGTGAATGAAGTGTGGTAACTATCAATTTTGTTTCTTTTGCATTTATAAAATTTTAGGACTGTTAAAATTAATGATTAACAAAAAATATATCCACAGCCGAACATATAACCTCTCGGTTTTTTAAGTCGGTTAATAACAAAATGTAGATTTTATGTACAATCAAAGAAGTTGAAACAGATACAGATCGTGGATCTGAGTAATTTGATCGAGTTATGTCAAACTTATCCAACAGATCACAGTAGTGATGAGTTTGATGAGTTTGATCGGAATTGACATATTCTGACCAAATGACGTAGGTCCGTCAACTGGCTCTCTTTCCATTTCCCCCATTATACTATTGGTCGTAGCGTGATGTTAAATGGCATAACCAACACAAAAAGAATAACCCAGTTCCGGCCAGTAGCTCCTGAGATATATGCGTTCAAACAAACAAACTTATTCTTGAGATTTATATTATTAGTATAAATAATGGCGTGTCCACAATGCAAAGTCCTCGCAGATTTTATGGCTGTAATTCTGCAACCCACTGACTTATAACCCGATGACATTGACAGCTAGACCTCGTTAAAAAAATGTAAAAAAAAAACTCAAGAAAATGTCAAAGAACAGCAACAAGGAATTAGCATAATATGGATACCAATAAGGTTAGAGTTTTTGGCGGGACGTGAAAAAGTGATGTTGTGTTTTTGTATTTCTTCGCTAAATTTGTGTTGTTTCGGATTTTAATGCGTTATAGTGGTAGAATTAAACCTTAAAATATTCGTTATCATGCACAAGTGTGGGCAATACAACTTCAAGAAGTTTTGGAAGGATACATACAATAGCACGTGTTTTATGTATCCTTCCAAAACT
>JAOTAV010042306.1:0-17733 GCA_026546445.1 Cyclargus thomasi
CAGCCAAATCTGTTCTGCCGTTCTTGAGTTATAAGTGGTGTAACTAACACGACTTTCTTTTATATATATATAGATTGTAGTGGCGTTTTCGGGTACAGTTTTTCATCGTGCTCCTTTTAATATATATCGTGATATTTTGATAATTTATTCCTCCAAAACTTCATCAATAACAAATTTAATGACAGAATTTACAACTTCTGTACGTTGTGGATCGTCTAATTTGAGTCAACTAAAGAGCTTAACTACTTAAATACGTTTGGACATATACTAAAAATTAAGACACTTAAAATTTAGTTATAATATAACAAGACATTATGTCTTCATTTGTTATAGTAGGGTGTCGGCTAATGATCGGCTTCGAAGTATACCCCTAATTTGTTCTTACGCATCATTGTGTATAACAAGAAAATCCTAACAATGCTTGAAACGGCGTAACTTAGCAAAAAACTATAAATATCAAAATTTGTATAAAATTCCGTGCCAACTTATTTTAAAAGAAAGCAGCAAAGTTGAGGTGGTTCTATTATTTTGAGTGAATTCGATTTCACGAACTGGATAGAGTTAATCTACTCTATTAATATTTTATGTTGCGGTTTGCGTTATAAACAACAATAAATTAAATTTTATTACTTGTAAAGTCACCATACTCGTAACTCCTCTAGATTAAAATGCAACATGTCTACTATAAAACAAGTACATAGTTAATGAAGGTTGATGGAGGAAACTACTTATCGGTAGTAGTAAATATCGTACGAGCATCAACAATCACCTGATAAGAGTGCAAATAGTTCATCAGAACCAGCGTGGTTTCTTATTGTTGGTGTTAATTATATTTTTCTCGGAATCGACTTTATTGGAAGTTCATTGAATTAATAGAGGTTAGTGCGGTAGAGATGATTTGCATTTAACCACTGACCACGCATTCGTATAAATTTCAATAACTTACTGTAAGACGCGTATACTATACACAGGTAAACGTGTCCAGTGACGTTAGACAAAAAAACAGGCCAAGTGCGAGTTGAACTCGCGCACGCAGGGTACCAGTACAGAGCACAAAATTGGGAAAACGCATTTCTGACTTTAATTTTTTTTAAGTTTTAAATCTATAAAAAAATTTAAAGTGACTAATTAAAATTTTTTGACCGTCCACTAATGTTTCTTGAGTCAACTAATGAGCTCAACTACTTTAATACGTTTGGACATACACTTAAAATTAAGTCACTTAAAGTTTAGTTACGTACTTATCTACTTAATACGTGTAAACAAGACATTAGGCTGTTTGTCAACCGCACGTCGCGCCGTCACCTTCAACGAAATTATTTCAGCACAAAGATACTGTGATTTTGTTATCTAGCGACATTGCACTAGCGTTCACGTCGTCGCCGATCTGTGTTGGCGTCGAGCAAAATGAAACCTGTCGCCTATGTCATATAGTGGCATTTCATCTAGTCGAAACAATCTCGTTGTGGTTAACGGCGTGCGGTGGACCATCGGCATTACAGTTATAATTTTATAATAATTATAGACAAGTGTCAAGCGAGTATCGTTTACGATGATCGCTTGGCGTGTTTATGTACGGGATCGACATAGACAAACGAAAAGTCACGTGGTCTAGTCGAGTTCGAATATGTCAATCCCATACAAAAAAAGCGAAGCGATTATCTTATCGATCGTAAACGTTAATCGCTTTCCACTCGTCTAGAGCTAATGTTCTCCGATTATATTCTTCAATCGCCTTTGATCAACTCGTTGACAGTGTACAAAAAACAATTATTTGTATTTTTTTATGATATTTAGGTGGCAAGCAAGCGAGCGGGTTACCTAATGGAAACCAACTACCGTCGCCCATGGACACTCGTGACATCCGAAGAGTCGCAAGTGCGTTCCGGCCTTTATGAGGGAATAGGGATAGGGGATTACGGAAGTTAGGCCACCGGTAAACATACTCACCGAACGAAACACAGCACAACGCCGTTTCACGCCAGTTTTCTGTAAGATCGTAGTGTACGGCCCATTTGTGCCGAAGCATGGCTCTCCCACGGCCAATTGACGATCATGACCAAGCGGATATTTGCATTACAATCAAGCCGATTAACTATCATCATCATCATCATCGCCAATATGGCATATGCATGATTTTTTTTATTATTTATTTAAACAAATCTTTCGTTATTGAACACGATGTAGCCCAATCAGATTTTTGATAAAATCGAAAACAACAAAGTTACAAGCCTTTAATGTAGTCAGTTAGAAGGAGAGATCCGATATTGATTATGTCGTCAAAGTCCATAAGCTACATACAAAGTTCATACTAAATTACGTTTTGAATGAAAGAGATGGGTAGAAAACTTAAATCACTAATATCTTAATTATTTTTCAACAGAATTCAGAGATTTTTTGTGATACTGTATATCTTTTAGCCCATCATATCATAATAATTAGCATTCAATAAATTTTATTTTACACACATCTTCCCTATTATGTAGAGTATCCAAAATAAGCCTACAATTAAGCAGAAATAACCGATTAAGCAGCTCCATTATAAACTCTTTCAATCACGCCATTAGAAATTTTAATGAAACCTTATGGATCACAGTTCCAGGCTAGATGGAAGCCCGCAGCGACAAGATGAGCCGCGCGCGCGAGGCCAACTGGCCCGCTGTTCTTTTCTACATCCATGTCCACCTCCTCTCCATCTACGGCCTCTGGCTGCTGTTTGTCGAGGCCAAGTTCCTCACTATTATGTTTTGTGAGTTTTACCTTTACTGTATCTGGATTCTAGATTGAGGAGTGTCATCGACACACGGGTTATAAACCGGCCTAAAAGGCTTCATCCTAGTGCAAGAATCTAATATATGTCTCTAAGATCTTCAGCATGGAAAACATTTATGGTTGTAACTTACCATAGTTACTATGTTGTTGTATATTACCATAGTACGTCACTTAAAGGTATAACTAAATAAGTTACCTTTATGTCTGGTTGACACGTTTTAAGTAGATAAGTAGGTAACTAAGTTTTAACTTAATTTTAAGTTGATATTTAAAAAATAATTGAATGTAAACACAAAATTTAGTAGCAAGTTGCAAGTTAAATTAATTAGAATTAAGTTAAAATTTAGTTAACTACTTATCTACCGTGTAAACCATAAGAGCGCTAACGTCGATTTAGTAAGAAAATAAAGATTGACAAAATATCCGTATTATATATTTTAAGACCTGGTATATCAACTATGTAATAATAATAATTAACAAATATTAACACGTTTCAGTGATAACGCTCGTCGCATTCTCCAATTTGGGCATAACAACTGGAGCACACAGGTTATGGGCCCACTACACTTACACAGCCAGCAAGGAACTGAAGATCGCATTAATGCTCTTCCAAACGCTTGCAGGAGTGGTGAGTATGATTTGTAATATAAATCTCTCTATTAGCTTTAACAAGGCCTATCTGATTACCTAACCAGGTAAAAAATAATCTTGTCAGAACCTACCCATAAATACCGCCGCCCTTAAAATTTCGATAGCATGATGAAGCTATCCTTAATGCCATCACCTGCTTGCAATAAGCTTATGTATAGCTACTGTATCTAAATTTAGTTACGAAAAGCGTTGTGGCCTAACTCGCTAATTTTACTTAGGAAGTATACCAATTCCTGTCTCTTCAACCACACCACGCCTTCTACCACATCCTTTCAGGGCTCGATCTACGACTGGGTGCAGCACCACAGACTGCATCATGCCACGTTCAAGACTGACAACGACCCTCACGACTGCCGCAAGGGCTTCGTCTATGCCCATCTGCTCACGCGCATTCAAAAGCTCAGCCCGCAGCAGGAGGCCATCAAGCAGACCATCAACATGTCCGACCTTGAAAACGACTCCGTTGTTATGTTCCAGAAAAAGTAAGATGCTCTTTGCGTGCACAGATCTTGTCAATTATATAAAAATAAGTCGGGTTTTGACAGTTTTGGATTCATTATAAAGGTCTCGGGTTCCGTGAGGTTTATAGCAAAGAAAATTCCGCCAAAAATTCCGGAGAAATGCAGAAAATCATGAAAAATAATTTTACACATACAGCGCCATCTCTGATAACTGGCATGCATTACAACGGCGCTTGACAGCCACTCGTTGTACTCTGCTCAATTAATTTCGCATCGAGTTTAAAATGTTCATTGCGGGTTTTGTTAAGAAGTGACTAGGTGTGATAAGGATTTAATTTTGTTATAGAAAATAATAATTCTCATCTTTGTTACCATGCGGACGGAGCGCGGCTAGTCTTTAATGAAAATTTTAAATTTCATGTTAATGTTTATTTTATTCCAGCAGTTGCAAAGATAACCTAGTAACTCCGGGCAAAATTTTATTGAGACAACAGACCCTAATATTCTCAGGCTTATTAGAATTTGGACGAAGAACTTAAATAAGCGGAAAAACTATTATTGTTTATTCTGTTCCTTATCAAACGATTTTTAACAAAGACCCTAGAAATCTCAGGCATTTAAAGAAATTAAAGAACTATTATTGTTTCCTCATTATCAAACGATTATTATCATTAAAGGTCTGAGTTAAAAAAAAACCTCAATGTACTCATGTATATTGGCGGAAATTGAAAGAGAGCCAGTTGACGGACCTAGGTCATTTGGTCGGAATATGTTAATTCCGTGTAAGCCATCTGTCGGCTGTGTTTGACATAATGCGACCAAATTACTTAGACCCACGATCTGTATCTGTTTTAACTTCTCTAATTGTACATGCAGGTTTTTTCAGTCTCACACTGACCGTCAGCAATGACAGCGAAATGTATAAATTATCATCAGAGTTTCATATATCTCGGCCATCGGCGCTGACTGTACGCGAGCCGTCAGCGTGAGACTAAAACCCTCCTTACTTGTACAGATTCTACTGGTTGCTGTACGCGCTGGTGTTTGTGATCGCGCCTCTCGTCGCGCCGGTGGAGTATTGGGGCGAGTCGGGGCTGACCTCGCTCTTCGTGATCGGATTCCTGCGGTACGCGCTCGTGTTGCACGCTGCCTGGCTCGCCGAGAGCGGCGTCAGCGTGTGGCGGCTTAAGGAAGGGGAGAAGTAAGTCACCTGATCAGCTCCACTTTTGACTTTGTTTCCTTGAGACGGAGAGACGGACTTAAGAGAGGGGTGATGTAAGTTAGGGAAGGCGCTGAAGGAAGTTGAGTATGCAATATGAGAGGACCGCCAACTATGCTCAAATTCTTTTACCTGAGGCCCTCAACAAAAAAGCCCATGTTGCCAGCAGCTGTCTTGGTTCCTTCTGTTTGTCTCACACACACTCACTGCGCTAGTAGTAGTCAGTATAAAATATATTTATTTTTTAACCGATTAGCGCTAAGAAAAAAAGAGGGTTATGGTGTCGTGTGGGATAAAACAAATTAAGGTTACTTTTAAAACAATCATTTTTAGGGTCGTACTATCGATAAATTTGATTAAAACAGTAAAGTATTAATCCAAAATAAGCAATTAATTCTAGAAAGACCCAACTACTTTTGGTCTTCCTAATTATGACAAAGTATCCTCTGCCAGCTATTAAAGTAATGACCTAACTCAAGTATACCCCTGTCCACCGGCAGAGGATAAGGATCAAAGTTTTCCACTCTATTACATCGGGGTCTCTAAGTAAGTTTTAAAACCAAACTACGCAATTAGTTTTTAAACGACTTCCGAAAACGATGAGTTTTATATTATGTTCGGCTGTGGATTTTTTTATGTATGTTTACACATAGCTCCGCTGTTTGTGAACCGGTTTTTTTATTTTTCTTTTTTATTTATTAATATAATAATTGTATAGAGTATTTTCAAGTCGGTGCCAGTCCTAAAGATGTCAGATTAGCTCATTTACATGTTACCGACTTCGAAATTATGAAAATTGTATCCAGAAGTAGAGGTTTAGCCAAATTCTGATTAAAACCCTATTTAGGAACTAATATTATTTCATACTTTTCAGTTCATAGAAGTTTATTTTTATTGGTTTTTAGTTTTTTACTTGGAAGTCCATTTTCCATTTTTTGTTAAAAATAATTATTATTACCAAGCTTTTATAAGGCCGACGTGTATGTGGATTAAACTTTAAATTTCTAAATTTTAAACTTAGCAGCAAGTAGCACTAAAACGAATGAAGCGATTGTAATTTACTTTTTTTTGGATTTAAAGTCAAAATGTTTTTTTTTCCTGGATGAGGGCAGGACCTTGTGGACCTAGCGTCACTGCGACCCTTAAGGATCTATTGTGACTCCTTCGCATTAGAGCACTGTCTCCAACCCAATGCTGCTCATAAATTGAGCGATGTGATTGGAGTTGGTGCTACGAATTTTCTCTGCGGAGCATTCGTAGTACAGGACAGTCAAGAAGAAGATGTACATGTGTCTCATTCTCTTTGCAGAATCTGCAAGTCGTTATGCTACTCACACCTGTTGAGGTGTTTGTTAAGCTTGCAGTGCCCAGTTTAGGCTTCTGGTCAGGATCCCTAATTGGTTCCTATACATAGTAAGCACCAATTCTGACAGTTTTTTGTTGAAGCCAGGAATTAGTGCCTTAGAGTGCTCAAGACCAAGGGTCTCAGCCCATTGCTTATTGCTAAGCCCGTGTCCTCGAGCACTCGCTTTGTGGTATCCCGCAGAGATATGTGGGAGCTATCCCGCAGACCAGTTCGGAACCATATATGAGGCCCTCAGATCCCAGCCTAGCCAGCTCGTCAGCGGTCTCATTACCGGAAACGTTGCTGTGACCGGGATCCATACTAGGCGAACATTGTTGTTCGTACCCAGCATGTTGAGTGTCTCAATACAGTCCAAAACTAATTTGGATGAGACTTCAGCTGCAGTCAGAGGTTTTAGTGCAGCTTGACTGTCAGAGAATACAAGTATATTTTTGTTAACTAGAGCCATTTCTTGGTTCTCCAGCAAACCAGCAAACAACCGATGATGGCGAAGACTTCAGCCTGAAACACGGTCGCAAACTCCTCCAGACAGGCATGTTTGCCTCTTGGTGGCTTGCCTCCGTAGAATCCGGCTCCTGCTCGGTTGTTCTTCCTCGATCCATCTGTGAACCAAACTGCGTCATTAGGGCGGATATCAATTGAAATTTTTCCTTCCCAGTCCTCCCTAGAAAGTATAGAGACCTTGTATCGCTTCGAGAACCTTTATCATGGCATCTGATGGCATAGCCTTGGCTAAAAGAGACTGCTCCAGCGGCCTGAATGGGGTGGAGGCTCATCTCGTTCTACCCGCCGTCCTGGCCCTGAGAGCCGCCTTAAGTTAAAATAGTAGGGGTACGTAAACTTTAAACATCCGGTTCCGTTACCTGGGTTCCGACCCAGTTATAGTCAGTGAATCTTTATAAAAAATGTTACACTTTTGTTTTGCTCTTCCTTTTTTGTTATGAAAGGGCAAACAAAAAAAGTGTATCCTGCCACAACTACCGGAAGAAATCTGTTTTCTTAAATTTAGAAGGGGCATTAAAATTGTTAATACGATAGTAGAAAGCATGCATGTCAATTCGCTATAGTTTTGATGTTAAGTGTTGCCAAAGTTCAGAGTTGTCTTGCGACTCGACATCGAAAAATCGATATTTCTCTGAAACCATTAAATGTAATATTTTATGTGACCTAGTAGCCTATTAAATAACGTGTTATCCAAACGTTTCTTTTTTCCGTCATGTCAATAATTAAAAAAAAAAATATTTAAATTAAGCCGGTTTTATTTTTTTCCTCAAACGAAAATAAACTTTTTTAATGTTTGACGTGTCTGTGTGTGTTTGTGTCTATCTGTCTTACAACTTGTTTGGTTTTTCAAAAGCCCGCCCCTGCTGATTTGAAATACAAATACTATAAATCGATGTATCTCTATCATCGGTATAAAGTGACAGCGAATGCCAAATGGTATATGCCAAATTAAAGTACTTTGCAAACCCTATTATCCTATTTCCTTTTTTTCTAGGTAATTCTGTTATATTGGCTGACCTAAAATAAAGGTTATTTTTAACTCCGAATAAATACTCATGTGAGATAAATCATTTTTATCCCACGAGATATTAAATTATTCATTACAGTATATTATATTCATTCCACAACAAGGTGAATCGGATTAAAAATTCCTTTAATATAAGTCAGCTTATTACCTAAATGTATATCAAATTTCATCAAAATCCATTTAATAGTTTTGAAACTTTCACATTTATAATATATTAATAGTATTAACAAAAAAGTAGAAAATCTTTACTGAATTTTTTTTAACTGTTGTTTAAAAATTATTTTAGTCGAGAACGGCGAAATTTTTTTGTTTTACTTTATTATTTGAGGTTTTGCGATGTTTATGTCTTACGTTACTCTACTAAAAAACTGCGCTGTTGTTTGTCGTGTTTATTAAGGGGTTATTTTTAATTGACAAAAAAGAAGGAAGGTTTCTTCCTCATCATCATATATATACATATCATTTATAGTTATTAAATGTATATATTTCTCTTAACAGATACCCACCAGATTCCAACACGGTGTTCATCCTGAACCGATCTTCGTGGCCGGAGTACCACTACATCTATCCCCACGACTACAAGTCCGGGGAATACGGCACTTACGGTCAGTACAGTGGCGTAGCTATCTAACAGGAAGCCCTAGGGCAGATAGAAACATATTATTCAATCCGTAAAATATGACGAGAGCCAAGAATGTCCAAAAGATTAATTAAAGTTTGACGACAGTTGACATTTTTTGACAGACGTTTGTCATTACAAATCGTGACTGTCAACAAATGTTGTGTATGAGGACTCACTTTGTTGTTGTCGATTGCAGTCTGTATAGAAATGTCAATTTTTTGACAGAGGTTCGAGGCCGCTACTGCATATATTGAGCGAATGCACAATAGTTAATGATAACCTAGTACAAATATTTAAACATGTCTCCTATTTTAGGGTCGGGTTGTTCGACAGCCTTCATCCGGGTGTACGCGGCTCTCGGGCTGGCCACAAAGCTCAACACCTTAGAGACTAGGACTCTCCAACTGGCTCTAGCTGAGAAGGTGAAGACCAACAAACCCCTGCTCCAGTGCATCATAGAGGAAGTAAACAGGCAGAACATGCCGGAAGACCATTACTTAAAGAACTAGTTAATGTATTTTTTAAATTAAATAAATAATTTTTAGTAAATTTTATTGCTCTACAATTCGTGTCTCACGTTTTTGTAAAAAGTGTTGTTAACGTTCTTGTAAAGATTATTTATCTACAAATATTTGAGTGGTGCAAAAACATCGATAAAAGCAGTGACGTTGTTTAAATTTTTAGAATTGAGAACCATTTTCTGAAATCATACCTTTTGTCGTACTAATATTATTAGTCTGCGCTAAAACTGAAATGACAAAGTTATATTTTGGATATAATTTATTATATCATGTATTCGTTGCTTGGGTGCTCCACAAAAGTCCACAATAGCCTTATGATTGACTGTGGCGTTAACCGGAAAACTGTTATTCAAAGTTTGAATAGGACTAAGTTCAACATTCGATTTAAACATTTTCCTAAGTTCCTTCGATACTTCTTGCGGTTTCTCCACGTGTATTCGCCTATACCTGAGGACAAAATGTTATATCTATATATAAAATGTTATATCTATATATAATACGCGTGCCCTTTTTATGAAAGACGCATAGATATAAAGGCATGCAATTTCTCCCAGTTTATATGGAGGAGGGGCGTGGAATACCAATATTATTTTAAAAAATACTTTAATCTTGCATATTTTTACTAAATAAAACGCTAAGCACACTACAATATTTGACATGACACGATAATTATACATGAAATTTTGAACTCCTTTATTTTTAGTTGAAGAATGTGTTTTTTTCTTACAAAATTCAATTTCTTGGTCGTGACCAAGCCATTAAATTTTTATTTATTTATTTATTTATACTTAATGCACAATACTGGTACAAAGGCGGACTTAATGCCTAATGGCATTCTGTACCAGTCAACCTTCGGGCGTTCAGAAGCAAAATTGTGTAGGTGCATATAATGTAGGATAAAACAATAAAAAAATTATATATTATATATTTATATTCGTGTCATATATTTATATGTACAAAAATAAGACTTCAATTTGGCAAATTAAAGTCTGTGATTGAATTAATAGATCATATTTTTATAACTCTTCTACATTATGGATTTAAATATTAATAGTCGAATTCCGACCACAGGGCGACTAATTTACGTAATAATAACTTTCTCTCAAAATTACTTTGCAATTTTTAAAGGGTTAGTATTCATAGGTATAGTGTTCTGAAGAACCTTTACGTCCTGCAAAATCCCGCTCCATTACTATACTCGCATACTTACCGTTCGTCCTTTCTCTCTGGACCTGCAAATGGTGGCAAGCCAGAGATACCAAAATATTTTAAAAGGTAAATCAGCCACTGCTGTAATTGTCAAAAAATAGTCTCAGGGCATCAAATAAAAAGGAAAGTTTGATGGCACGTTTGTTAACTCTTTTAAATAATCTATTATATTAGCACGTTGATAAGAAAAGGTTTGGCATAACTGCTCTAGATAGTGACGCCCGGGCGTACCCCCTGAAGACCTGTCTCTAACGTACGAACCTATAATAACAGCCGTGAACAGTCCAGTCAGCAGTATGAAAAGCGCGGTGCGGACATCCGCGGCGCGGGCCGACGCGAACCCGGAGGAGGGCGTGCATTGCGGCATACTGGGTACCAGCGCCGTCGCCAGCCGAGCCAGCGCACCTCCGCTGCGGAGACGGAGCAAGCTGGGGAAGAATAGTTGAAAGCCTTATCAGGACTAGCATAAGCATTATAGAAATACGAAAGGATCGACAGACTGATAGATTATTGGAATAAACTGACATATTTTGTTATAAATCTGCCATCTTGTTATAAATTTCCCATCTTGTCTATACTGCTGGAAAAAGGAACGCTTTCAGACTCAGACTATCCCTTAGGCTCAGGGCCTAAGGGATAGTCTGAGTTCAAACGCTGTAACCATTCATTCAGGGGCCAACGTCCTCTAAGCAGCGGCCCTAGCATAGCGACCTAGAAAGTATTTCTTTCTACAGCTAGATAAACGAAGCAACGGATGTACAAAGGAAATCTGTCAGTTGTCAGTTTATCCCAACAATCTGTCAGTTTATCCCAACAAACCTTCAGTTTGTCCTAACAATCTGTCAGTTTGTCGCTACTTCTTCTTCTTGGCTAACAGTTTGACGCTAGTTGTATTCGTTTCAAAGTGAACTGGGACTTTGACATGATTTTGACATGCGCAATAAAGGATTTGCGCGATAGAAAATTTTAACGAATACAACTTGCGCTATAAATCCTATGATCAAAGAGAATAAAAGCACTACGTTATATTTATTACGTTATATCACTACGTTATATACGCTGAGAATCCTTTGTCTATGATATACTGGATTTCTGGAAATCTTGGAGACAAACCAACATAAATATTTAGCTGGAATCTCAAATCAAACAACAAACTTTACCACCAATAGGAAAGATCTTTAACTTCCGACGCTGACTTATTTTTAACCGACTGCAAAAGGGGAGGTTCAATGTTCAGCTGTAAATATAATTTTTTGCGAAACAAATCACTGCTAATCCTTTTTACTCAACATTAAAGCCGCTTTACCTGACGAGTATAGGCCTCGAGTAGGGCGAGTGTCTGGGCAGAGGGAAAGCCATATGCGCCCGCGTCGAATGGACCGGCAGTTCACGCAACGCGCACCTCCCACGAGCCTGGGACAGAGACCTACAAACAAGACATTACTTTCTACTCCTTAATATGCGTAAGCTTGGGATCCGCAACGAAATTTATTAATAGATAGGAACTTTTAATAAATTTCGTTGCGGATCCCAAACTTAAGCATATTCCTTAAGCTGCTTAAGCATATTCCTCGGGCTCCCTAAAATCAATCAAAGGTTTGTGCTTGGATACCGCTGTCGATCCTGGCAACACAGGAAATAGAGTAGTAGGAATGCGAGGTGGGCTAAACCCCGACATGTATGAAATTCTAGGAAGCGTTTTGAATAACGCGTAGCGGTCCACACTCATAACTCTTACATTTCTTTGTCGATACTCGATGCTGATGGTCAGTGTGAGACTAAAATCAGCTTAAGTCAAGTTGAACGATGCTATTTTAAAAAATATGTTAACCTAATCGTATGTCGAGCCACTTGTTGACCGGCAAAGAAGGCGTAATCCTGACTCGCAGCCCGTGCCAGACCTTCCTCAGCTGTGGACACCAGGTTCTCCGCCTCAGAGTAGCCCCGGATGTAGAACGCGTTTAACTGAGAATCCTTTGTTGACTGAAAATGGCAGATATGCTTTACATTCTATACTAATAAAAGGGAAAGGGCGATTGTTTATTTGTTTGTCTTTTATTCACACCCTAACAAAGCAGCAGCAGCAATCTATTCGACATGATTTCTGACAAGGACATAGTTGTACAGATGAAGTATAGTAAAAGCTACTTCTGGTCTCGGAAAGGCATCATGTTTCTAATTTAGAACCTAGCAAAAATATTCACTTTTGATTTTTTTTGGCATATTCATAGATCAAATACCACGTAAATAAAGCCGCCGTCAGAAGCTAGTATGCATGTATTCCCATTTCTACCCTACTCGACAAGACATTCCAACTTCGTCACTACTGACCAGTTTGATTTGTTTAAAAATACACTATGATCAGTATTTGAATAATTACCATTAGATACATCTGGTCCACCCCGTTTCTGATGTATCCAATCTTCAAATTTGGTGAATGAAGTACATCCGCCACGGTACCAACACTGGCCACTCTTACCGACAAAACTAAAAAAACACAAAAATTATTATAGACAAGTATCTCACGATTATTTCACCACAGGAAACATTGACTTACCATCTCCTTAAAAGTGTTAATATAATTAGAGAATTAGTATACGGTACGATAGAAATAGGATTCGTAATATAATAATTTTATCTTTACCGGAAGTGATGAAGGCAGCGTAGGCGTTAAAAATGACCACAGCAAACAGCAGGCAGACGATCAGGACGATGCTGGCAGCGGGGTTCTGCGGGGTCCAGGTACCACCTGCACCAATTTTATCACAACATTATTTGAAAGTATGACGTGTTCGGGCCTGTTACGCAGGAGTAATTTTATAGTGCCAAAGTGTTTGCGCAGTACACAAGAGCCTCTCTCTTCCCTTTACTCTCATAACCAAGTGGCACGGATGACCGACACGACTGGCGAAAGACTGATCTTTCCTGAGGCAGGGCTGACTTTTTACATGTTCATACGACCTGTTTCTGCCTGTGGCCTACATTGTCCTAACCAAACTTGGAAAAAACTCGACTTCCGAGCCAAAAGCCATGCTCTGTGCCAGTAGACCAACGAGGCATTAATCATATGTTATTCGAATCTCACCTTGTTGGCAAAGAATCCCCGTAGCCCATATAAGCGCTTCACCACAGCTCATATTTCGCACACTCCTGTAGGCAGAAGTTAGGCGACTAATGATGACTATAGCGATAGACGCGGCCAGGGCTACCGACAGCACGCAGGCTATCAGACGAGGGCTGAACGGCGCGAGGAATATATCGCGGACTGCCGATGTCTCTTGGTGACGTATGTAAATGTTGCACCTGAAAATTCGTAGGCATTAATATGTTAAACTTCACGATAGCATAGTTGGTAACTATACAACAGTATTACCTTTTAGGAGTTCACGTCCTAAACGGCACGACCGAAATTATACCACGGCCTCACATAAAACTGGCGTGAAACAGTGTTGTGCTGTGTTTCGTTCAGTGAGTGAGTTTACCGGTGGCCCAACTATTCCCTCATAAAGGCCGCCAACGCACTTGCGACTCTTCGGACGTTGGACGTTGACGACAGTTGCTTTCCACCAGGTAACCTATCTGTTCGCTTGCCCTCTAAATATCATAAAACAAAAGCAACCAAACGATTTGATTATCAGCACAGATTTACTTGAAAGAAGAGTCTCCTCTTCCCTTTGTTGTTGGAAAAACATGTTTCCAAAGGAGCATGCGAGCGAAGCCGCTTGCATCACCTAGTATTAGCTAAATATATTCTCTCACATGGTTTCAGCGATAGGGAAGATGAAGTCCATGTCCTCGTGATGTGCGGACAGCGCAGTGACGGCCTCCAAGGCTATGTCAGCGGAGTTGTCCATCAGCGCGCCCAGCAGACCCGTCCACGCACCCTCGTATGTACGGAACCCGAGCTTGTTATAGTATCGCGTCACTGGACTAAGGAGGAGGATTTGTTAAACATCTTACAAAATCACTTTTTCCCCGTATGAAAAGTATTCCACATTAAAAATATTCTGTTGTCCGAATGCGGAAAAAGAATTGGGAAAACTTATATTAACAACGTGTGTATGCCGCGACCGGAGAACCCTAGCTTGTGTAGCTGGGGTTCTCCGGTCGGCAGATCAGTGGTCGGCAAATATTATGTTATAAGTAAAGAATAGAGTATAGACCAAGGTGATTTACGTAAAAACTGTACCTGTTCTGTTACATTTATTCCCAACAAAATTCAATAGAACCCTAGAAGTAACTAAGATACTTATGGTATAAAATATAGAGTCAGTAATATCAACAGGAGGATGATGACCTCTTATTCCCAGCCAAGTTCCAGCCAGTCAGCAGTCACGCGACACTAAATACGTGAAGTTTGACGTTCCCTAATGTCACCAACATGTTTAAAATCCATTCATAGGCAACCAAACCAGTATTAATTCAGTTATTATTCTAATAGGACATTGTTATACGAAAAAAGAAAACGGCAATTGTTGGCCGTATATTGAATTGCCTGGAACCATGCAGGTTTGTATTGGTCATAATAACTCCCCTGTACCACATTCGCCACACTGAGCTCTTGTTACGAATCTCACTGTGATCTAAATAATTGAGATAGTTTGTTTCAAATTAATACACAGTGTTAGTTTACTAATATTATACTGGATACTTCCATTGATACTATAAATGCAAAAGTTTGACAGCCAGACAGGCTATCCATGCCTGTCAAAGTTTTGCATTGTGTGTATGTTTGTCTATGTGCTACCTCACGCCTAAAACACTGAGCCGAGTTTGCTGAGGTTTTGCATGGAGATATTTTGATTACCGGACAAAGAAGAAATGTATGGTTCCCGCGTGATAATTATATAATTACGTGGCATTAAGCTGCACGCTGAGGAACTGCAGGACGTCGTCCATGAGCGCCGCTGAGGATGTGGTGTCCTCGTCCGGTGACTTCTCCTCCGTGGCGTTACATCGCCCCACCACCAGCCTCTCCCCCATGAACTGACGAGCTTCCACCGGGTACGGACTCTCCGCCAGGGACATAGATCTGTCTGAACTCCAAGCACCTGCAACGTCATACGTGGATATAGTTAAGAGTTTCCAAATTCAACATTTTAGGATATTTTAATACGTTGTCTATACTAAATTATAGATGCGAGAGTTACTATGTCTGTCCGTTTGTTACTCTTTTACGCCTAAACCACTGGACCGATTTAAATAACTAGATTACGTGCGTCATCTAATAACTTATAATAAAACAGTTTAATTATTGATATCGTCAGACCCAATTTAAACAATATCAAAATCAACACACAGAATATTAGCCAAACATATTAGCCGAACATATTAGCCGAACATATTTGCAATAGAAATAAAGATGCAATAAAAAAAATTTAACTGTCAAAGTAATTCCGATAGTCATTTGACCAAATTTAAAATATTGCAATTTGTATTGTATTGTAAATGTTTTAATATCATCCCGTGACGTTTTTTCGGGTAATCTAAAAAATCTAGTTTTTTTTTTCTCGAGACTGATGATGATGATACCAAATAGGTTTACTTACTATCATAATGATTTGATTCTATGTTACCTAAGTATGACACAAATAAAGTAGTATTTGTTCTCAGCTTGAAATACTGTAGCAAGTTTATTTTGAAAATGTCTGTCATATTATTCTTTCGACTCCAAGTCCTGATAGCTCTCCTCAAGAAGTAATGGCTGATGTTGGTCATTTGAAAATCCCTGGAATAGTTGTAATTTAACACCCCCGATCTCAGCAGAGGAGTCTTGTCTTTATAAGTTTTCTGCCTGGTAATGTTGAGGAACCTCTGCGACGTCCTGTAGTAGCTGTTTTCGAAGAGAGCTCTGCTGGAATCGTAGCTCTGCTTCTTGACATAAACGTCATTCCGTTTCCTGTGCATTAATGGATCAGGCTTGGCGTATACAAAGTTCTTCTTGCAAAGATTCAGTGGTCCTCTCTTGTACTGTGTGTCCGGGAATGCGACGACAATGTTCTGGTCGAAGCGTATGGCGGTCGCATTCAGTATGTCATTTATTTTGTCGAAGTCTCGGACCGAGCGCGCCAAGATCAGCCAGTCGTAGGGAGCAGTGTTAATTTTCCAGGTAATCATCTAAAAATGTAAGAGGCGAGGAGGAGGTGGAATCGTACCTTTTCGTTTTAAATTTTGTTAGTTTCGCTAAGACGCGAATGAGAAACTTATTATGCTAACTTCAGTCTTCAAATAAGGTTGTAGACGTATATCATCATCAAACACAATCTTACAAATTGGCTGATGTCACGTCACCTCTGCATCAGGACTCCGTTATTATGACCATGATCAAAAAATTTTGAGTTGCTGTTTTCACTCATAAAAGTCTCTTTATGTTATATTATGAACAGCATCTCAGAATATTTGATTACACTCTTAAGTACTATTATTACGGGCCTTACAACCCTTCAACATAAGTCTCGTCTAAAGCCTGTTATAACTCAACAACAATTAGTTCTTTAAAAAACAGTATTACCTGGTTTATAGTCTTCGCGAACTTGTAAGTTTTGTTCTGTTGAACATTGGGAGCCACGACTATTAGACCCAGGTGTGACGTCACGTGTGGGTTTTGCTCCACATTCACGGCTGAAGCAATACCGTTGACGCTCAAACATTTCGATAGCCGCATCAACGTCCATTGACAAGCTTTGATGTAAAGAAGACTTTGGTTAGAAGGTTTACCGAAAACAGTTCTTAAGAATTTCCACAATCGCCTGCAACCCTTTCTCTGGAAGAGCCATGCTTACAGTAACAGTTGCTGTACCTCTACTAGTAAGCAGTTTTTTAACTACGTACCCCTCCCTTATTCATAAAAATATTTAAGCGATGTTTAACTAATCAAGGTTTGCTGTCTCTTTCTGTCATGTCACGCTTTCAATATGCCAGGAAGGGACTACGAATTTTGATTAATTAAACACGGTTTAAATATTTATATGAATAAGGTAGCTAGTGTGAAAAGTTAAAATAATGTAAACAATTTAGCGGTAACTTGAGCGTAAATATTTTTAACATTAATAGTTGTTATTATTATTTCTAACTACTATTCATGTTTCCTAACATTGTCAGTCATATTAGTCTTAATAATTGTAGTATAGCTTGACCATAGGAGCTATACCGCGCCGTGGGTATGAGTAAGAACCGCTCCCCGCGGGGGAGGGTTACCTTGGTTAATAATTTATACAAAAAATGTGATTTTTTGCTCTTTTTTGCTCTAATAACAACATGTAGATACTTGAAATTCACACAAAATACTTAGTTGTATTTAAACCTTTTTTTTAAGGACGGGAAATGCTCTTATGCATCCCCGGCAATGTTGGGGAACTACCACCGGGGTATGTGGGACTCG
>JAOTAV010042317.1:0-17731 GCA_026546445.1 Cyclargus thomasi
TTATAAATTGAACCTAGAAAAAACCTTCCAAATTCAAAAATTCTGTAGATGGTATTACACGCATCACGACATGGGCACCGCTGCTATCAGAATCCATTCCTCTTTAAGATAGATTCTAGAGGCAGAAGTAGGTCATAACTGACTCACAAATCTGTAGTAACTAACAAAATTAGACAAAAACCAATAATATTACAATTATTACATCAAATTCAACTCAATAGTTTGATGTAATGCTAACAAACAGCTCGAATGCTTCAAACACGGTTTACGCGGTACTGAAGTGTTAATACTTAATGTCAACTGTCAACCGTCAGTGTTTTTATTCGCCGTTGAGCTAAGTCACAAAGCCATACCGATACCACCTCATCCTTCAAGAAGAAGAAGTAGAAGTTTCAGTAAGAAAAAAATGTTTTCAATAATGGCCTTGTAATTTTTTTTTTGTTCCACTCTTTTGTATTTTGTTGAGTTTTTTTTTTAAATTATAGAAGGAACTACAAAATAAACAGAAACTCTAAGTTAAATTTAAAACGAGTAGTATAAACAATGAATTCATTTTTTTTTAATTTTTGACTTAGTACAGAGGAAATACTTATAAACTTTAAAATAAATTGGAAGAAGTACGTACATGACTAAAGAAATGCCGATTATGAAACGGTATATCTAATAAATCGCTAAAAGTTTAAACTATCGTTAGGACCGATTTTAAAAAATTTTACAATGTTTCCAGTCATGTAGCATACTGTTTATTAAGAAAAATTATAATATTATTACGATGTTTATTTTTTAAGGAATAGGCCTTGTGTACCTACGTATACCTACCATGTCATTACCACAAGTGTAGTGGCGCCGGCTACGCATCAGAACATCCATTTTATTTACACCGCCATTGTTCGACATCTTACCGCATCTTGTGTGGAAAATTGTTGTATACTTAAATTGCTAGTAAGTTCGGTAGTCGAGAAAAGCAGAAAAAAAATTATCCTTTTTTCTGTATTTGACTATACTTTATCTAATATAATGTTATGACTATATATAGAGAAGTTATATAGTACAGAGCTATTTTATAAGATTTTCTAAATATCAATTTTTCGTTTCCTGTCTAAGCAAATAGCTCATTAAATAACGAATCGATTTCTGAAAATAACTGTTAATGTTTTAAATTCCAGGTCCCATGATGCGTCTATGATATAACCGTGGTGCAGCGCCGGCAGGATGACGTCGGAGCGAGCCATCCCCCACCTCCGGGACATCTTCGGTCTCAACCAGCAGTACGAGACCAAGTACGACGACGACGACAAGACCAAGAAGACCAGCAAGAAGAAGAAGGATGACTACCGCACATACGCCAACGGCGACGTCAAAACCCTCGAGCGACACCTCAGCATGAAGAAGACGATCCGGAAGAAGATCATGAGGGACCTCCAGCAGGCTTTCGTGGAGGATCCAAACGAGTTCAAGGTGGAAAACACCAGTCCGGAGAAATTGAAGGCGGAGCTGAGCGCCGAGGCGGTGAAAATAGAGAAGAACGTGAAAAAGAACGATCCGACATTCCTGGACATGCTGAGAGGAGAGACCAGGGAGGAGACGAGAGAGGAGCAGCCTCCGACAGAGAAGACCAGCTTCTGGAGACGTCTTACCTTGAAGAACAAGAATAAGAGATAATCGAAACGCCGTTAGAACTCCGTTTCCCTACGAATTATATCGGACTATGTGATTCCTTTGATATTCTTATTGGAGCATTTACTATATTTATCAGATATTAGGGCTCTTTTGTATAGTAATAAACAGAACTGCTAGTAGGTATGTATACATCGGGTTACTTTGTTCGTAGATCAAGACTGAATCAAATTTTGACGTTTCCTTGCAATATCTTGCTATTTTGTGACGAACAAAGTAAGCTATCTGTGTAGTAGTATGCTTTTGTATTCGCATTTCACACGCAAGTTTAGACTGTCTGTCTCCTTAGCTAAGATCTCAAAACTGTAAACTTTTGGCGACTACAAAAATATGATGTAAATAGCTCATTAGCTAGGTAATCTTAAATTAATCGACCAAACTATTCTCTACATTGGCATTTGACCAGATTTTATACAAATTTGGAGAAGTGCAGATATTTTGTGGCTTGGCTAAACCGATAATATTATTAAAGTCAGTTCTTACACTGCCATCTAGCGGAGACATTGGTAAACATTGAAATAAAGAACACAACGCGAACTAAAATAATATTATGATAACGTAGCATAATATTTTATTTGTTTACTAAAAATCCTTAGATTTAGAATAAGAATTTGTATATAAATGATATTAAAATAGTATGTCCTAATTTGATGTATTATAATTGATAATACTGAAATTAATATCTACACTGTAAAGAACTGAAGGTAAACTGTAACTAAATACTTATTGATTATTTACACAAAAGTGTAGAATCCATATTTTAACAGAAAATTAAGCAATTTGCTAAAAAGGTATAAAAAGGGTTTATCCTTACCTGTCTCTACATCCATACATGTGAAGAAAAAGGTTTCCCTAATAGTATATCTTATGAATATCGCTATCCTTGTCTGTTGATTTGAAAAAAAACCTTTGATAGATATAAATTGGTGTTTTTTTATGCTTAGAACATACCATTAATTATTATAGAATTAAAAAAGAATATTACATTTTTTATATTTTTATTAAAACACCCATGTATGTGTCTGGTATATTAATTTTTGGTACTTGTTTTACATTTCATAGCCCTAAAGTGACAAAATACGATGCGAATTCAAAAACAACCAATCTGGGTGACCCAGCTGCCCAGTTGCTATGTAATATTTTTGCAATGTTCGTGTAACTGCTCTGTATAAGTGTTTCTTCATGTAAATTAAAAATACCTGCAACTAGTGTCTGACCGAAGGTGAAAGCAAATTATTCCATTGTCACCACAACTAGCCCCCTTACTATAAAAATTATTATACAGTGTAGAACTCAGTTATAACTATTCAAGGTTCGCTGGCTTTTTAAAACAGCTTATTCACTCTATGAAAATTTTTGTTAGTAAGTTAGGGGGGTTAGTTTTGGAATGTAAATTAAGATAATTAGAAAAATTAAAATAACTCAGCTCTTTAATGGTTAACCTTATTTCAGCCGTAGAGCTAAGGCCAAACTTCAGTGTGACACTTATTGCAAAAAAAAAAATGGTTGTTGTTGCAGGAATTGAGAATATGTTTTACAATGATCGCGCTGGTTAAGCGCTGTTTTATCCTTAACAAAAGTATATAAAGAAATAAGTAAATCATAGAAATAGCCCGCACGGCTTACGTGTGTGTTACATAGACTATTCGTCACCGCACACACAATGTTTTAAGCCTGTACAACTTTGCATATTAGATTTGTTTTATGTGTGCGTGCGGTGCGGTGCCGCATAAGTAAGGGCGCAAGCCGCGTGCGATTTGATTTTATGAAGATGACCTACTTGGTTCTATATACTCTGTCTTTACATGAATGTTTGTAGTTTGGTTTCTAGTAACTGTAAATAAGGGTGTAAAAAAATAAAATGATTGAGCGAGTGAGTGACACCCTGTGAATTATGTTTTAAGATCCAAGCTTTTTGAATAACAATTTTGCTGCCACTATATATATTTTGGATTCAATAAACTTAAAAATTTACGTCCGTCACAAAATTGTAAAATAAAAAAAATATCTAACATTCCTTTATATTTAAATTTAATGAGTGCTGTCATGTCCTAGAATTTGTATTTGCGGACCTATTGTTATGTATAATTTTTTAAGCGGACCTACGTAATTTCGAGGGATTGTTAAGCTTAGCGAATAACTCGATCATATAAAGAAGGTCCGTTATCTGCCTGAAACAATCGCTCTCGGCACTCAGTTTTAAAACTCTAACGAACGAATCGGAACTGCGTCCTGCTCTCACAAACGTGAAATGACATTGTTAGTGTAAAACGGTGGTATTCGATCGAATCTGAACATTTGAAAGTGTTGTTTAAGAATAAAGCTTCAGAAGGCTGAGGTTATTTTCATACATTATTGTTGGCGATTCTATAAAGAAGCGAAAACGTTTAGGTCTTGGCTAACCTTCCTGGTTACGTTAAGTTTACAGTGAGTTAAGCGGAAAACATACTGATCGGACGCGACTTACGGACGCGACTGACAGCCGCGGTCTAGATAATAATTATACATTGAAGTGTGCAAACTATAAAGCGTAAGTCGCGGACGTTTTGTATTGTCAGCCGCGTCTGTCGTCAGTCGCGGACGTTATTGTATGGGCTGTCAGCCGCGTCCGATCAGTTTGTTTTCAGCTTTAAAAGTGCTTTACTTGAACATGTGAGCGAATACTGTATAATATTAATTTGATGGCCCTTAATATGTTGTGATGACAATTACAATAATTATGGTGCACCGTACAATGGTTACTAGTAAATTCTACATCCAAATTTCGAGATTTTTTTTTTTAATTCGTTTCTCTAAATATAACAAACCTGGGTACTAAGATAGCATTCCACTGATGTTGCTCCGTTGCGTTGCGTCGTCGCAGACTGATTTGCAAACATAGTATAAGTTGCATTAAGTAATATGTATTCTAGTAATATATATCTTAGACGACCTCTGTAGCTCAGTTGTGAGGGCACGTTGGTAGCTTTAGCCGGGGGTCGCGGGTTCGATTCTCGCCGACGGAGCAAAAAGTCTTTAAGCAAAAAGTATGAAATATATTTTCCGTCGTCTGGCAAAGTAAGCTCCTGTAAAGCAAGTGTGGTAAAGCAAGTCCCTCCTACTTAGCACGGGGCCAGACTGACGTGGTGTGAAGCGTTCATAAATATTATATTATTATTATATTGCTTTAAGTGAATTTCGAAAGGTAGCCCATTCTAGCTAGTACTGTGACGTTTTGACAATCTTTAACGCAACTATTATTTCAGGATTGTGCCCCCCCTACATCAGTAGCCTTAGCATGCCGACCAAGAAATACGGAAGAATAGACAAAATGACAGATAGTTAAGATAAACTGACAGATTTCCTTTGTGCATCCGCCACTTTGTTTATCTTGCTGTAGGAAGAAACTTTTTCTCGGTTGCCATGCTAAGTCTGCAGACTACTGCTTACGTCATAAACTTAATGCCAGAATACTGGGCTATGTCTCGATCGACACCTCAGCTCATAAAGGGCTGTTTCACCGCTTACTGTTAAAGTTTCTGTTAGGCTATCCACAACTTCTTTTACAGATTCTCCATACAAAATCTGTCAAATAAAGTTGTATCTGTCAAATAAATAGACTGTAGACGGTGAAACAGGCCCTAAGTATATGGAACATAAAAAGAAAGATGTTCCGCATATCCGATTGGACTATAGATTTATATAAGATATACTGTAAAAATATATTGTAAATTAAATAAAATCTGTAGACTGTTACTGTATTAGATAAAATAAATAAATATGTAGGCAGTACCCAGTCATATATTATCGCGCGTCGCTGCAACGAACGCTGCGTTTTTCCAGTCCGATGACACAACGCAACAATGTAGTCGCTCTTAGAAGGTGAAATGGGATTGCGCATTTTATATTTATAAAACATTTAGATGCGTTTTAATGTTTCTACGTAGAATAAGTCCTTTCGTTCTGTAATTCGTCATGTGAACGGAGTGGTTTTCGACCATTTACTTATCTCATGTATATGTGATGTAATGTTAAGTCTAGTATAAAATAGTGTAAAATACGTGGCAAATCCCTGTTGTGACAGTTTATTATAATATAATATTAAAGGTTTTATTGCATTCATTTCTCTCTCTCGTATCGCGGAATCGCTTTTGTATGGTTAATTATATAATACGTGTACGTATTAAGTTGGTAAGTAGTTATCTGCATGTAAGCACAAAATTAAGCAAGTGTTAGGTTAAGTCACTTAAAAATTTAGTTAACTAATTATCTACGTGCAAACCAGTCATTACTCAAATGTAAAGTGTAAGCACACATAAAATTCATAATATCGAATCTTTTTGAGAATTCTGTTTGTATGTATGTTTGTTTTGACGCCTATGCCACCGAACGTATGAAATTTAGAGTCGACATACCTACATAAGACGTCAGGTACACACACGATTATGATGATTGATCGTAATTGGGGCAACAATATTGAAATAAAATTATTAACCCCCTTAATTATCCCTTCTAATTATTTAAGCAATGTCTAACTATTCAAGGTCCGCTGTCCCTTTCTGTCGTGAGACGATGTTTCAATATTCCAGAAAGGGACAACCAACCTTGATTAGTTAATCACTGTATAAATATTTTTAAATATCACCAAAAAATATTAAAACGTTTCAATTTGTTAATCTTTGTAGCTTGCGCTATAGCGTCTGCGGCGTGCTACGCTCGTGGCACTAGAGCTACGAAGATTTTTTTTTATTTTTTTTCTCTCGTTACATCGTATTTGTTGACGTCACTAAATATATTATCATGTAAGTGTACTTAATTCTGGCTTATCGATACCATTTACCAAAAATTTTTAAAAAGCTAATTAAGTATATTGAGTAACACAGTGGAAACTGGATTAACCGGAATAATTGCTGTCGTTTTCGGACCGGATTGATTGCTGTCGTTTTCGGACCGGATTAATTCGTACACACGTACCGCACGTGTGTAGGAATAATTTGTATAAATATTTGTACCGGGTTAAAATACGACTACAGGTTACAATTTAAAAAATTGGTCTGTAGTCCGGATAAACGCGAATCCGTATAACTGAGGTCCGGATACTAGAGTTCCTACTGTATTAAGATTTACGCTTATATGCAAATATCCTTTAATAGGTGATGCCCGTAAATCCATTGTGCCAAAATTAATTCGTCACGCTGGAACCGTAAATTCTTGTTCTGAATAAAAAGTATCATAATATTATGTTCTGTCTCAAATTATACGCATATTAAATTTCATCAAAATCGGTCCAGTGGTTTAAGGGTGAATGCGTAACATACAGACAGAGTTACTGTCAACAAATACTCACATACTTTACTCCGTGGCAAATCCGTTTAGTGTAGAGAGGCTATAGCGGATTTGGTACGAAGTGAAGTGAGTGCGGATGACATCGACAATAGTTTGGTCGAAAACTAAAGTAGTGTCAATGTCATACGCACACAATGTCAATGTCATACGCACACAGTGTCAATGTCATACGCACACTCACTTCACTCCGTACCAAATCCGCTTAGAAACTATCCACACTAAGCGGATTTGGTACGGAGTGAAGTGAGTTAGCGGATGACATTGTCAGTTTACCTGAAACAATTGTCAATGTCATCCGCTAACTCGCTTTACCTCGTACCAAATCTGCTTAGTGTGAAGAGGTTCTTAGGGTGGAGAGACAAACACTGTACTGCTTGAAAGTCTACTTTAAGATAAAGTTTCATGCCCGGAATACACTAGGCTAGTTTTTTAAGCAGGATGCAAGCTAGTTCTCTTTTAAACTGTGTTTGCTAGCCGATTTGGCTTGTCATGTGCTAGTTTACTAGCTTAAAATGAAGCTTTATTCACACGAAGTCAGAAGTACTAGCTTGCTAGATTACATTGGTTGCTATTTCAACTTGAAAAAAATAGCCCGTTATATATTCCCTAGCATATAAGCCACATTTAGGAGTTTAATGGTTACTTGGGTCTTATATAGTCAGAGAGAAAATATACGTCAAAATAACAGTTTAACGAAAAAGTAACCATTAAATTCAAGAGGCATTTAATATGCAACTAAATAAAAGGTTTTCAGCTGTTCCATTTTCGATGCAAAGATTTGAATAAAATGTTGTTATAAATGACGACCTTACATAAAACGAAAGTTTAAAATGTTACAAAATAGCGATTGAAAATGGAACAACTTTAAAGGAACGGGAAATAAAACGGCAGATAATAAATTTAAATTTGTTTATTTAACTTTTTGAAATTACAAATTTAAAAGTCTGCTTTGTTTGTATTATGTAGCAGACTTATTGTGTCAGCCAATTTTATTCTACCACCGCTTCGGAAAGTGTACTTCTGTGGAGAAGAAGCGGCGCAAGAAACTCCACAGGCATCACTTCTTTTGAATTTCGAACAGTTATTTTTAAATATTAAAAAAATTTATTGCACATATACTTATATAAATACATATAGTCATATATCCTATCGTCATCGCCCGGGTGATAATATATCCTACGTGGCAAAAACGCATCCTAGAGAGAGAATCTGCAAAGAAATCCGTTATTGTCCTGAAAAGGAATTTTTGGTTCTCGTTTTCCTTCAAATCCGATTTTAGTGTGTATTTTTGTGTATTTATTTTCTATGTTTTTGTTTTGTTTTTATTTCATTTGCATGTATATACATAGTTTTTATACATAAGTTTTTATGCTTATTTTCTATATTTATACATAAAGTATATTCGTATTTGTTACCTCATTCATCGAGGGTTTTCGCTATCTGCAAAATAAAATCCAAGATTTCGAAACAACGAGTCCTAGGACTCAAGAACATTCTTAAAATAAAGTACCGTTTAATTTAAAAAACCTCATTACATACCCAATTTATTTTAATTATTTGGAAATCGCAGATTTCACTTACAATGAGATCTTACATATAATCGCTTTAGTTACAAGTTCCTCGTCAATTGTCATTATTTATTTTTACCGTCTCGGATGGGTCGATTGACTCCTGCTACTGGTCAGGTAGGGCTTATAAGATCTGTAAAATATAACTGGACAGGAATTTTGAGGAACCTTACGGGTTCCAGGGATATACGCAAGCATTATACCACAAGCATTACAGGGTCAAGATTAAAATGCTACGTTACGTAGAAATGAAGATCGGCTCTGGACACTCGAACTGTTGTTTTATTCTCGAATTCCCGGTTCTCTCCCAATTTTAGTGAAATTTCAGCTTTAAATTTTGTTATCACGTGTCATAACGCCATTTATCTAGTTCTGTAAAATAATAAAGGGGACCAAGACCGCAGCATACCCTAACAAACAAATTCTAACTACACATAATAAAGAGACATTTAATTTAAAGAGACTCCGGTATCTGAGAACAATTAGATTAGGAAAAAATTTACATTCAGAAGTTTAGCGCAATGCAGAAAACATTGGTACATAAAGTAAATAAGCATAATATACATACTACTTATTGCTATTACAAGTAAAGTAAAGCTAGACATAACATTACAAATGATACATCTTACTGTGGAAGGAGAAGCGATCGCGACCGGGCAGAGTTTTGGGGTCTGCAAAACAAAACGAACTTTTTCTCGGTCGAGGAATCTTAGGATTCCTTATGTAAGTACCTAATTCTAATTCTAAAGGATTCCTTATGTAAGTACCTAATTCTAATTCTAAGTTTAAATATAACTTACGTTAACGTAGATGCTAGTACGTAGATAGTAGTATTCTGTTACCAAAATAGACATAAAAACTAACCTGGCTAAGCTCAGTCCAGATTGTAGCAGAGTGAAAACTATACATACTGCGTTAGAGGATTCCTAAGGAGAGTTAAAGCAAAATTATTACTTAGCAGCTGTAGAATATCGCGGTAGTACAAAGCTGTTGGGGGGATTTAATGAGTTGTACCTGAAGAGCTTAATTCCAAATGCTGGAAAACAACCTTCCAAACTATCGGTCTGCAAAAAAAACAAAGATTTCCGTGGCCGAGGAATCCGACGATTCCTTTTGTCGTTTGCTGGTTTATCTTTCAAATATATAACGTAACTAATCTTTCTATAGATGCATTCAGGCTACTTTGGTGATCAAATTATAGTACCTGAGATCTTACTTCCGAATAATGCTGGAAACGCTTTAGGGCAGGTTATCGGTCTGCAAAAGAAAACAAACATTTTCGCGGCCGAGGAATCATGTGATTCCATATAACAGTTGCTATAAAAGCATACAGAGTTAATGAGGCCAATAAATAAATGATACCTGAGGACCTTAGTTCAATACGAGGGAAGGGCTACCGGGCAGGTTATCGGTCTGCAAGAAAACAAACATTTTCGCGGCAGAGGAATCCGACGCGCGACAATTCCATGTCATGTCTTTGACTAAGACTTCTGTTTGCATAGCTTAACTTAATTTTGGTACCTGAGACCTTAGTTTCGAAATACTGGTTTAAACCGGGAGAATAGGGCAGTAAAAGTAGGTCTGCAAAAGAAAAAAAACATTTTCGGGCCGAGGCCGATGCCTCGTAATAATCATCTTATACTCTAGTTAATAGAAGTGACATTACAGTATAAACATTTTTACATAACTGTCTTACTTCTTTACATTTGGTATTTTCGTTTAATTTTACTATATTTTAACTAGCAATATTCTCACTTTGCTTTTTATTTTATTGATACATACAATTTCCTCCTTATTCCCTTCAAAACATCTATTTATAAGTATGTAAACCCCAATAATTGTTTTAAGGGAATCAATTCATAATCTGTGTCTGAAAAATAAAAAGGAACAAGATTTTTGTGACTAGGGAGTTCAACTCCCTAGGATTAAACATTGAATAAGTCAAATAAATGCATATTTTACTTACGATAATGTAACAAGTTTATGTTTTTACAATGTTAATTTTTAGTTTTGCTGTGTGCGTGTGTTTTTGTATGCGTGTCTCTCGTTTGTAATACAGGTTTATTTTGTTACTTTGAGATCCCGAATATAATATACATAAATATATTCCATATAGGGTCAAAGCTGTTCACCAAGTAAATCAGAAATCTCCGCACACTATTGCAATTTAATAAAAGCTGAAAATAGGAAGTTAAAGGGCAAAGTACCTATAGCGTGTAACTTTTTATTGTTTATTCACAAGATGTTATTAACCAAACATTTCGATAGAACACTACAGATACAACAGCCTGCAAATTAACCACGTCTATTAGCACTCACTTCACGCTTCACAATACTCAACATTTCACCAACTAAAATTTTGCGCCATATTTGCCAATTTTATCATTAAACGTGCAACATAACTCACTAAACCAATGCATTCTTGAACTCTTGTATTAATGCTGTCTACTCTCTCTTAGCGACTCTCCAAGTTGTACTAAAGCTGTGCAAATTCGTCTTCGATAGAGACTCTCAAAAGCGGTTTGTTTGTACATAGGTACACGACTGTTGCGCTCTAAATCTGTATCTTTTGGCAATGGGCAGTCTAGTTCAACGTTAGCACAAAGGCGTCAACAACACGTCACAACTCAACACATTAGCGCAATTATAAGCAGAAAATTAAAACTCCCACCAATTGACACGTCACTCGGATCTTATAACATACACCAACTAGGGACCATGTGAGATGATTAGGTATAATAATATTATATATGCGATACGTGGTGTATAAAACAAATCATAGATATTCCTTAAATCAAAATTTTAATATCTGTCAAGCGAGGTAAAGAAACCAGCACAGCATGAGTAGAATTTGGGTCAATGGTGTGAAGGAATCTAAAAAGAAAGGTACAATAAATCACAAAACTCTTGTGCATCACACTTACGCCGACGAATTTAAAGCTTACCGAATCGGTTCGTTTATTAGATGGAAAATTAGTACCAGCGAATGCTGCAACAGATCTACAAGACACCTAGAGGCCTCACTAGCTTCATGCTAAATTACAAATGCACTATACAAAGTTAGCCACGGTTGGTGCAGTAAATGGTATTATCCCCTCATGATTGGCGTAAGTGAGTACGAATCCGCTAATCAGAAGCTTATTTAATTTCACCTCTATTAAGCTGTGCGTTTCGGGTAAGTTCAAATTATCCAAGGAATCCGTTTTACCATCAGTTATAAACATTAGCGGTACATGCCATCGAACACTCGTTTTCATGGATGATGTAGCAGCAAAACATTTTAAACATGATTCTGTTTTTGCAGTAGCATTTGCGATCGAAGCAATATTAACTATTATCCACAGTCTACGTCTAATCCTTTGATCCATCTAAGAGTCGAGACATATTGTACTCTTTGTTGGTTCAATAAGCGATGCTAGCGAATCTATTCTCTCAGAACTTATGATTACTTCCATTACTAAGGCTGATATTTCACATTTATGAGCAAACGCTTGTTGTGCCAATGATAATGCTATATGCAGATAGATTAAAATTATAACCTGTGCTGAAAACAGACAACAAAAAAGAAACATCCTAGTCCTTCACCTAATTATATTGATATGTATTAAAATGTGTAGTCAGAGTGCCAGATTTAGTTAAAATGGATTATGTAATTACTGTAATGCAACAGGCATGCTGATCATATATTAGAGCTATTTAAATAAACAAACAGCATACCGTGAAGTGTACTCGTTATAGTCAAGCATATGTCTGAACAGCTATTTCCAGTGCGATACAATGACTAAAAATCAAATCACCAATATCTTCTAAACATATAATTAGAGGAACGAAATCACAATTTTCTAACAAAGAATTAATAAAGGAAGCGTAAACAAACCTTTCGTTTTCCGATTACCATTAACCAGTGTTATAAAAGCCCTCATGAACTTCGAAACCATGCATTTGAGTAAACACATTCAGATATCTACTGCTTTTATAAACGGAAAACTTACTCTTAACAATCAAACAACAAGTGTATCGACCAATAGCTACGACTAGAGCCTGGTGTGTTCGGTGTGCTAATGTGTTAATCACAGTTATGTAAAAAGTGCATATTGTGAGTTGGTATGTTTATACAGAAAATCATATTCATCTTATTTACTCTTGCTTTTTCTTATATCTTCCTTAATTTCTGTAGAAGTATTTTAATATCTTTATAACTTTTTTTAGTTTTATCATAATAAACTTATAGCAGATTAATCTGGAATCGCTGTTTTGAATCTTTAAACTTTCTTCAGAAGCACTCTTAATCTGTATCGAAAATTGTCTTGGTTTTATAAAAATATGTCGATGTTGGACGATATTATTTTTTTTTTAGATTTTTTGGTATATAGGTTAATCTGTTAATCCTCTTTAGTAGCAAATGTTTTTAAAATCCATAGAACGTTCGATTACTTTAAACCAATTTACTTTTATTTAAAATTGTATTCAAAAACGCCTATTTCTGGATCTAGTCTGGCTACTAAATTTTCTACAAAATTATCGATTTTACGTCATTATACATTGACATCATCATAACTTTTCTGAAATTTCCGTCTGAAGCCATTTAAGACGTATTGCTTACTTTTTTCCTTAAAATAATTTAAATTTAATCCTTTCATTCAATTTCTCTTTCATTTAAACTTTGTTTTTTTCCTCTATTCGGCTAGTTTTGTTTCTTGAAGTTTATTTACTGATTTTTAATCATTAAATTTGTTACTGTACTGTTAAGTAATAAATGTGAATTTTTATATTTATCTTCTCAATAGTTTTGCAAGTCTCTTGAATTTCTCTATATTCTTTAATCCTTGTGCGTAGCCTTAGTTTTCAATTTCAACAAAAAAATTACAGTGGAAAGAGTAATTTCTACGTACAGATTTTCTCCGAAGCAAATGATAATCAAATAAAAGCGGCTAGGACTGGATCGGCGGGAATTAAACAGACGCTAAATACCTTTGTTAAAGGAATTCGTTTATGACATTTTTTTCCTATGCTTTGTGGGCTCTCGGCAGTGTTAGCCAAGTCTTAAAACATCCCATCCTCACCACACACTATTCTCTAAAGAATCTATATCAGATATTTATATATCTGTGTAAATTGCAATTGATACAATTGGTCAAAAGAGCTAGAAAGAAGAGAAATATCTTTTAATGACATTTTCCTGCATTTTAACTATCTGGCACTTTGGTACGAAATTATGCTTTTAACTAAGGTAAAACTAACGCCTAAACCTAACATGGTAAACTGTAAAATAAAGATAAATAATCTTAATGTGCATAATAATATGATTAGTGATTTATGTAAATAGCTCGTTTTACTTCCTACATACTATTCATAGTATCCTTACTCATTAAAATTAATTTTATTCTTAAACTAATATTGTATGCTTAAAGTACTATTTAATATTAATAAAACTTAATAATGTCGTGATGTTTTATTCTGAAAATATCAATTACATTTTTAAAAAGGTGGATACAGAAAATTTTTAACTTACACATCTGTCGCATTGGCAACTATTTTATGTTTAATCTCAAATCAAAATTATCTGGTTTCTGTGTGGGTTTCTGATGTAAAAAATTGCGAAAAATAAAAAACGCGCCTGCCTAGTTAGCCTGCCAGTTAACTCCGTCACATAAATAATCTGAAATTAATTGGAATTGAACTTGTTAAATACCTACTACTAATGTTAGAACTATTATATATTACTAGAATTTAGTGAAAATTTTGGTATTTCTAATTTTACATGCAAAACAATGAAATTGAATTCATGTGACTAAAAATGGACTTTTTTAATAAACTTGATGGTTTTAATACCTGTACTTATAACATAAAAATCCCTATATGAGATTTTTGGTCTGCCGTTAACGCTGCAAATAAGGGGACTCAGCACAAAATGCAGCCGCCTAGTCAGAACAACGCCTAAACCGCTCAACGATCGCCGCCACGTACGCTCGAGCTTTATATTATGTCTGTAGAGAAAGTGGGGATAACCATATAATTAGTTTTACTTATAAATAAACCTTATTTTAATCATGAGATTAAATGTAAGATAATCTTTGATCTCTGTTAAGATGTATAATTTTAAAAAAATATACTACTCATATTAACGATTACCACCATTATAAACATTTTGTCATACGCCAGCCTTGATAAAACCAAGGTTATTTGGATAGATGCTGTGCATATTTCGGTCTATCTTATAATTGTATGGATTGTTAATTAAGATAATTCCGAAGCGAAAAAATTCGCAATTTTGTTTGTTTAGTGTTTAATTTTTGTTACGTTAATATTCTTCGTAGCATATTTTGTATTATTATGACTGCATAAAAATTATTAATCACATGCAAATTTTTAAGTTAATTTTGATGATTAAATTATAAAAATATATATTTTATTATCATATATACCTGATGAATAAATATTTTGAGCTCTATGTTAGGTAGTTTCATTATCTAATACGTTTTCTCCTTTGTTATGAAATTATCAATTTAATGCATATGCTATAATTTTATTGCTATCCGGTATGCAAGTTCAGTCACGTCGATGATACAAGCAAAAACTCCTGTAAAACGTTTTTAAGACAAAGAAAAATTAATTAAGGATAGAGGTAAAATATAAATAAATTAAAACTAATATTTGCCTTTAAATTCTTACAGTATCGGTTTAAAAACTAATGAAGGTTTAGCAATTGCACTACCGTGCCTTCGAATAGTTATGTCGACTATTGGATCTTCTTTTTTTTTTAAAATAAGCTTTTGTAGAACAGTATTGTATTTTTTTTTTCAATTTTGATATTCCATATCTCTCTCTCGGCTCTGAGATTTTAATGATTTGTAATCCCTTATGCATTAGACATTATGAATTTTTGTTCAAAATGCTGCGAGGTCTTCGATTATACAGTAATTAAAAAGTAATATAATTTCGGTTTTAATTTTTGGAAAAACCTATAGTCAACAAAGCGATACGTGTAAAAAATGTAAAAATGACTTTTAATCCTTTTTAATACCTGCGCTAACTAGAAAAATCCCTAGAGGGGAATTTCTGTTACTGGATCATACTCCTTCGCATAAAAACTCCGACAAAAACCGTTTCCTTCGCAAAAACGCCGTCAAAACGCATCTCCCCGCGCAAAAAACGCCAACAAACGCTGCCTAGCTGCCCTAAGCAATGCGCGGTCGACTACCCGAGCTCGTTAACTGAATTCTGTTGAAAAACAACACAATATTATCACTTCGGTCGACAACATCTGAAAGAGAGGGCTTTATTAGGTTCCTACTTCCTTAAAGTTATACTATATTTTCTATTAATAGGTTTTAACCCCAAGAGAAGTTAAAGAATCTATTTACATCTAATAGTACTTAAAACTCATAAGTATATTATTTACTAACACTTATTGTTAAAACGAACTCCTAAATATTATTATTCTTACACTATAATTTAATTATAAAATATAGTAATATCTTGTAAAGTCATAGAAGTAACCTTCTTGGTTTCTTGATTATAATTTAAATTATATGTATTTTGGTTCTTTCTACCTTAAATAACTTTTATATTTTTCAGCTTATGAACATAATATAAAAGCGTCCATGTTCATCGACCTTTTAAAGCTAAGAAGAATTCGTATTCTAGTTTATATTTCTGTTACTCCTATTATATTTCTCCCAAATTTTCTTTCTCTTTCCGATTCATCGTAATTCATTTTAAAAAATTACCAGTTTTCATTCTCTTTCTTTTAAGCGCTCTTTGTTTCCAATAACAGTATAGTGATCACCCACTTAACGCTTACGATTTTTATGACTTCAATTGTCTCTAAGAGTATTTCTTAAAAATAAAGTAGGTAAAATATGATAAATTCTCAATATAATTTTTTTTGTTCAGGTTTGCTTAATTTAATTGACCCTGTTAACTTAGGATACTAAGATCACTTTTTATTAATCTTTGATGTTCATCACTTGGATGCCTTATTATCAAGAGCATATAATATCGTATGTGGTAACAAACAATATTAAAGTGTTGCATAAATGTATATTATTAGCCTAAATAAATTTACTTATGTGACATTTACTAGGTTGAGTTGTGATTTAGTTTTACACATTTTCCTATATCGATTAAATGTTTAATCGTTTGTTAGGTTGTCTCGTTGTTCGATGTAGAAATTAAAATTTTAATTAATATAAATGATTTTATCTACATTGTCTATAAATTTATTTGTTCTGGTGTGCACCATTGATATACTTATTCCAATTAAATAAATAAAACCGTTTTAAAGAGCAATTTGAAGATTTTCATTTAAATAGGAATTTGAATAAACATGTATCTCAAGTCTTGTATATTTTATTTGTGATGAATGACCTTATTTTAAATTTATTAACTACTTGCTTTTGTATGACAAACACAAATCCTGTGATTTTTTAAATATCCGACGGTATTATCATGTAGGCAACTCGCTTTAAACTGTATTTCGAAATATTATATAGAATTTTATATAAATTGCAGTTCTTTGGATTTTTTTTTTATATTATTTTATTTTTCGCCTCACACTTAAGCAGTTCTTGAAGGTAACTTAACCTTTTCAAATAGAAATTTTAGAGGCAACTAATTGCACAATAAGAGCCTACCTCTTATTAGAAATTTATGTTAAGCACGTGTAATAAAAACCTACTTTTAACCATATTTTAAAATCATTATCAAGCTCACCTTACATCTCATCACATTTTTAGCTAAGCCCTATCCTCCTATTTACGATTTGATCTAAAATGTTGTAACTATCTTCTAATAAAATTTTGTATTATATCACTATTGTAGTTCTAAATCTAAAAATACATTCAAAGTTATCACTTATCCCTATCCTCAAAATTTCTACAACATTATTTCTTTAATTTCTATTGCAGTTTTGAACCTTAAAAAATAAAAATATGTCATTTTACATATATTTTACTTTATCCCTATAAGTTTGTTTTAGTATATCCTTAATTGCTTATTTTCGAGTAAATACACATTTCTATAATTTATTCTTAATTCAATATTGAATTTATTACTACAGTTTAGTTATAATATTCGAAAATTCTATTTCGAAACTCTGTATCTTCTCTAAAATTTTTGAAGGCATTGTGCACCGTTATTTGTACGCTTCATTACGCGGA
>JAOTAV010042328.1:0-43673 GCA_026546445.1 Cyclargus thomasi
TGTAACGTTGCTAAAAATTATTGGAACAAGAAAATTGATTTCCCGCCTTTACTTGACACTGGCCATGGTTTTAGCCAAGCGCCATATAAATAAATAAATAAAAAAATAGGTAGGAAGAGTAGGTCCGTCAAATGACGTAGGTCTCTTTCAATTTCCCTCATTATACTATCGGGGAAATTGAAATAGCCAGTTTACGGGTACACGTTATTTAATAATAATAATAATAATACATTTTAATCCCATCTTTAAGAACATTACACAGCCAATTTTTTAAAAAATAAGTAAAAAACAGAAAAGAGATATTATCTAAGCTGATAACTAAATACAAAATAGTTCCCAAATAGGCAGTGCAATGCCAAAGATGAGGAAAAGGTGACCACTTATGGTAGTAAAGAAAAGGTGACAGGTTATGACAGCGACGGTCGCCGCTGGTCTTCCGTGATCACCTATTATTTGGTACGACACCCACATGTAAGTGGTGATCTGTCGGCTGGGTATGACATTACTCGACCAACTTACTCAGCATCCGCCTCGGTTTCAAATTTCCTGATTGTATTAATTTTAAAATTGAATTAAAGACTGAATAATTTTAATCACTTAAATAATAACATAACAATGAAACATAATCACATAACAATAGCTCAAAAATCGTATAATAATGACCAATCAGTATTTTCATAACTGAGATAAAATTAATTACAACTTGGAGCAAACATTTGGATTCGCTTACGAATAACTTTCATAAGCAATTAAGGATTTTATAACGTCAGAATTTAATTAGAACAAGGGACTATGAATTGTACAGCTGGACTGAATTGAAATCGAGTTGAACTCGAATTGAAATTTCGGGAATCTGAAATCCCAGATCGTATTAGAGATAAAATAAGGTATTCCCAATAGTTCATCGGAATTGGTGATATCAGATCAGGGATTAACTTAATATTTAGCCTATCGCGAAGGCATTTTTTCTAATTCATATCGCTCTTATTACAAAAGGTTCGCTCTTATTAGTAGGTGATAAAACCTTGAAACGGTTATAAAACTTTAAGGATTGTATGTGTCTCTTATAAAGAGTTCACTGAGAAAGTAGCACCGTTGTAAGCAAAAAAAAGAGATTTGTATTATATTTGATATATTTATATATTTATTACATTTAGAATGTAGAAAATTACATTTTATTTGGATTTGTGTACGTCTTGATCACAAGTTGCGATCTGAATGCCATGTTTAGTCATGATGTAACGTGGATAAGAGAATTGAAGGCGACGTTGCAAATGTTTTAATAGGATCCAGAAAATACTAGTTCGAGTGCCAGTTTTTCTACGACAATCAAAAATAGGCTGCCGCATGCGCACGGTCGCCGTGCCGCGTAACATGCTATTGTATTGTATTATATCCACCCTCTCGAGTGTGAACCAAAGGTCTTACCCACTAGGATACGCTCTAAAATTTCCATCGTAGCTGTATATTGTTTTGACTAAACAATAAATGTCCATCATGGAGCCTCTGGCTTACTATTGTGGTATAGAATATCCGGGTTACACTATTATCTGAATATCCAGGGACAGAGCTATCTCGTCACAGGAACAGGTGCTGTGGCTTTTGTCCGTCCGTCCTTGCTATATCTGGATTATCTATTGTATTATATGCACTTTGGGACGCTAAAATATTATTTTATTTGGAAAACAAACAGTGATATACAATAAAATTACATTTTGAGTTTTCACATAAGACTAACTATTTAAGTACAACAAAAAATTTGCAACTTAAGGATAAATTGTAACCAAAATTTTTATGATTTCGGTAGACACAATAGATAAAAAAGATGGAAACCTAACTTAAGTAAATTCAGTGAAACGCATCAAACCTTGTGTAAACTTATTTTTAACGCAGTCGGTGAAGTGTTGAATAAATGAAGTTCGAATTTTAAAAATTTCAAATTTTAAATATAATGACCATCTTGCATAATACACAATTGTATTCACTGTTCTTTTTTCGAATTCAACTATCTATTGGCCGGACGACACACGAAAATCAAAATAACGTCGCGTTTTAGCGTACAGCCCGATTTACGTCGGGCCTAAGCGGTAGGTCTACTTTGAGTTTAAAGCAATAGTATTTGTCGATACTCGATGGCAACTACGTAAATTTTAGTTCCACAAGTGACCGCTAGAGACGCTATTTTGTCATACCAAAATTTACGTAGTGGCTATAATAGAGTATTGACAAATTCTGTCGCGTGAAATTTTCAATATTCCATAAAGGGACAGCGAACCTTGATTAGTTAAACATTACTTAAATATTTTTATGAATAAGGGGGTAAGAGTAGAAATTCTCTTACATAATTTTTTAATAACAGATGCAAAATTACTAGCCTAGAAGATTCAAAGACTTTATTAGCAAGCAAGTGGTTATAGTATTCATAATACAAACTGAGAGCCTTATAGAAGTTTGCGATAGTTTTTTATTTATATATTTACTATTTATACATAATAGGAAAATATACTTAAACCCAATCGGCTTACCAAATCAAAAGGACAAAAACTTTTAAGTTGGTTTAATATTTACTTTTGGTAAAACTTTCAAAGCACGCATCTCCCATGTTTTATATCGTTATGGCGTTTTCACTCACTGGAAAACCATAAAATGCATGTCGTAGTTTGTAGACGATCTCGAAGATTTGTTAGACTTCTATAAAGCACAATAAAATGCTCATGGAATATTTATTGATCTATTGCTTTAGACTCTTCACAATACAGATGTATGCAGTAGCGTAACTCACTCGTGTGTTTGGATTCATGTTTTCGTTACACAAGCATGTGTAAAGTAATTACTATATGCTGCTACCCGCGCGCAACCAGCAAAAAAATGAAATAAACACAATCAAATTAGCATAATTCAGACGTTCTCGAATTATAGCGTGAGTAAAATTTTTTTTTATTTCTATAATCGTGCTGTGGAGAGGCATGCTTCAGCACGAATGGGCCGTCTCGATCGGAATTATACCACGGCCTCACAGAAAACCGTCTGCTTGCTTGGCAAAATGTTTTTTTATTAGCACTGCTTTAGTTATTGCTAAGCATATTGTTTGTGGCCTATATATAAAAGCATGCTTAAGTATTTGTGCAGGTGGTCAAGCATTATGATAGTCTACTGCATGCTGCTCTATTTATACTATGCTTTTATTGTGTGTGTGATTTAGAGGCGCAGGTTTAGGGGGTGCAGTGTCCGCCATTTCCGATTTTACGCTCCGCTTCACGACAGTTTGAAAAATATCCTTTTACTAGAAAATAATGTTGCCCTGTACGTATGATACGGATTATCGAACAGAGAGACAATTTTCTAGAGTTTATTTATTACGGGTAAATGTTAAATGTGTATATTTTAACTGACTTCAAAAAAGGTTTTCAATTCGGTCATATTTTTTTAACAGCGAACTTTATTTACTCATAAAATATGTCTGATTGAAAAAAATCGCCGGAGGATACATAATAATCAAAAACCTTTTAAAAATTCAAGAAAATAACGTAATCATAATTATCGATTAAATATGATGACACGTTATTTTGACAGGTTGGCTTTTTATACGTTATAATTTATTGTTTTACAATAATTCGTTAAAAAAAATCATAACATCGATTAAAATTTTAAGTTGTTTAAGATAACTATATCGTCGAAGATATCAAAGCTTTTATTACATTTTAGTTTTAAATTGAGACGTAAAAAGTTGATACCATTGTGAATTCTTTATGGCACTAACTCCCGGGATCCCTGAGCGTCCCGGGCAATCTTTTAAGATTGTGGGTAAAGGACATTTAAAATTCACAAGATACAGTAACTTAACTTTTATTATCTCCGTGGAAACTGTTGACGTTTTATTAAGTGATATCTGTGAGCGTCGGATGATGAAGACCGCATTTTAAAAGAAAAAAACGTTATTTTGGTAATTTGACTTAAGGAGATTGGGTCACTTAATTATTATATTATACTTGGAACTTGGGTTCCTAGTCGGAGAGCCTATGGAATTATGTTAGTCACATGCATACCTATTATCTATTAGCCTTATTATACATGGCATTTTGTAACCAACTTCCAAAAAGAGGGAGGCTAATATTATACGTTCGAATCGAGACACGATTCGAACGTATAATATTCGAACCCCCGGGCTATACTGACACTTAGGCAAAAAAGTAGTTTTTCAGGAAAAGCATTTAAAACTTTGACACCTTACACAACAATTACTTTATAAGATGTAGTTGGGATGAATAGCTCATGCTACAACGTCGACATTTAACTTTACTTTTATATAAATAATGATCACTTAATATTGTCAATAATAAACTATACAATTATTTAACCTTTTCACCCCTTCACCGGTTACGTTGTGGCTCTAACGAAAAAATGTAACTGTAGTTATTTCATACTAAGAAAAAAAACATGAACAAATTGTCAAAAAGTTTATTTCAGAGTTCAAATCTAACGATTTGAACTCTGAAATAACTCACACAGAGTAGAGAGGTGCTCCAGGACAATTACTTATTTTTCATTTTTTGCAAAAGTGACAGTATTGCACCGGGGGTGCGATATATTATGTTATTTTAAAACTTCTTTCTAGAAAATAAACGATTCCCACTTTAAACGATTTTTGGCAAAACGACTGCTGGTTTCATTTAGCAATACTAAAACACTACTGTAGTTTAGTAAAAAAATGGCATTCTGCTACATTAGTATGCAATGTTAAATAAAAAATTTAAACTGCAAGCTCCAAAACACACCCAAAAATATCTGTTGAAAGGAAACCGGTTTGTTTATAGGAAATCTGTAGTTACTTTTTCACGGTTTTTCGCGTCGAAAAATTTTTCATGTTTCATATTTGAGGCACATATCAAGCAATTTGAACGGAAAAACGTGGGCTTTTTGTATCAATGTTTTTCGCTTTTAATTTTACATCCTTTATTTTTGCAGCGTGTATCGATTTCGTAAAACGAAGCTTAAAAATCTGGTTTTTTCGTACCTTAATATGCTTTCGGAGAAATCGATACTTAGGCAGAAAGCGAACTCCAGTAGTGGTCTTGGATATCTCAAATCCACCAGAAATAATCACTCACGATCAGTAAGCTATTGACTGCTATTCAATCTATTCGATTATATATAAATATCTGTTGGGATTTCCTTCCTGACCATAAGTCCAGAACGCACGAACCGATTTCCACGGTTTTGCATTCGCTGGAAAGGTCTCGGGTTGCGTGAGGTTTGTAGCAGAAAAAAAGAGATCTCTCCTAAAGGCCGGTAACGCAGTTGCAGCGCTTCGGATGTCACGAGTGTCCATGTGCGACGGCAGTTGCTTTCCATCCGGTAACCTCGTCTGCACGCTTGCCCCTAAAATATAAAAAAAACTTTACGACATCTCATGCATTCGATAGGACACATATACGAGTACGTTTGAATGCAAGTGATAACTGTAAAACTTGCAACAAAATAACCTGCTGTAGGGCTGACAACTTACTGATTATCACCATTACATTTTCTTTAATAAAACATAAGTCTTCCTGGTAAATAACTTGTTTTATTCATAATAATAATAATATCGAGTAATGATTGCGTCGAAGAACCGCACATTTTGACGCTGCAATAAATAATATAAATATAATATTTAGTCCTTTCCGTATTTTACCGAATCGGTTCAGTAGTTTCTGCGTGGAGGGGTAACAATCATTCAGCGGCACTTTCACATTTTAAAATACTCGGTTTTATGTCTGGTTTACACGTATTAAGTAGATAAGTAGTAACCTAAATTTTAACTCAATTTTAAGTGACTTAACTTGCCAATTGCTATTAATTTTGTGTTTACATGTAGTTAAAAGCTTAAAGTTAAAATTTAGTTAACTACTTATCAACTTAATACGTGTAAACTAGACATTACAGGCGACTTTGCCCGCATATAAAGGCATTATTGGAACCTATATTTCTGTTTTATATCAAGGAAGTATTTAAACATCATTATTACTTTCCTATTATCTATATTATATATCTATATTATATAAGTTTAGTAAATTAAAATTTTTAGCAATATTCCGCGAAAATTAATCTCAACTTGCAAGTGAAAATTCGGGTTGAGAACCTCGACGCGCGTTTCCCCCCAACACAGGGGCATCCTCAGGGTGTGGACTCTATGAACAACGTCCGTTAAGTCACTATGTATTGTACTGTACACACAAATATTTTGTTAACCAAATCACCTTCAAACCCGCTTTATAATTTTAGCAAGTCTCACACAAATATCCAAACTAATCAGGTCATACTTACAAGCATTAGTATGATTCATATAAGGGTTTATATTCTGTCCAGCTTTTTGACAACCCTACCAGCATCCCCAGTGTTTGGGCAACGTATAAAAGAAACATGGTTAGTTGCGAACATCAGCTGACGTCCCGCGGGGCAGGGGTCGTTCACCTTGCTTACAGCTTGTATTAAGCTTTATTGGGGACAGTCAAGTGCAGGGATCGACAACTTTTTTGTGATGATTGTGGAGAAAACTTTTCCTTTCAAAAGGTTTCAACGAGCAACGGAAGCAATGGGTCCATCACATTTTTCGTTCAAGAAAAATTTGTGTGCTTAGGGAAGACGTACATACATTATTTTTGTACTAATAGTTATATGCCCTATAGGATATATAATAAATACATTTTATAAATTACTTTCTTTGACAATAAAGCATAAGTAACCTTAAAAGTTTTATTTAATCCTAATTTTACTCGCATAATCTAGGTCTCAAAACAAAGTGCAAACACTTGATTAATTTCCCGAGAATGCGAAAAATTTCCATTTGTCAAAAACTGTTTGCTAATTTTGATGAATCAGTTTTTCCGGACGTTACCATTCTGAATATGACATTAAAATCTGTTTTATTTTCTTACTTTATTAACTTTCTCCTAGGTACCAATATTCCATTCAAAAAGTGACTTACAGTTTTGGCTAGTGGCCAGTCTAGACTGTTAAAAGCTTTATATTCTATACTAGCTTTTGTCCGCCACTTTGCTTGGGTAGAAATTGAGAATTAGTAAAAATTCGATTTTTTTAAAACTTTTATTTCTAGAAATAGGTAATAAAATTATTTCTAGAAATAGGCCTTGAAAAAACATTCCGTTGGTTGGACAGTAACAAAGGCTAGCCTTTATTACTGTCCAACCTTTCAAATAAGCCTATGCCAAAAATCAAATCGATTGTATGCTTCGTTAGGGCGTGAAGGAAGGTCAAACAAATAAAAAAACTTTTCCATTAAGAATAATGGCGCCAAATGTTGGCAACCCCTGACATAGGGGGTGTTTCTTTTATATGTGGATTTGCGGAAACAATGCGATAGTGATCTATGATTAAGAAAAAATCGATACAATCTATTGTTTTTCTTTCATTGTTGAATTAATAATATGTTCTTTGTTTGATTTCATTTTATTTTTTGGTGTAAGTAAATAAATGATGCAAAACGTGATCCATTTCCATGTAAACAAGTAGTATTGTAAAACAATATTTGCTTTACATTAAGAGAGATATTATTGTCTTGCTTATATATACTTTTTGTAAAATGTTTTAATTAAAATTATACATGTCGGTAGGATTTATTTAATTGATATTATAAACTCAATGTGTTTGTTTGGATGTTTGTGAGTCAATCACGAAACTTTCCATTCTCACTTATCTGCTTCTCCAATACATCTTGGCTAATTATCTCATTTGACAAACTACACGTCATTAATCTTCAGCTAATCGCTGTGAAGTTCCACTGATGGTTCCACTTGACACAACGCCCCCAGAGAATCGTGTTGAATAATTACAATTGGTATTATATGTTTGTCTAAATATTTGTGTGTGTTAAATAAATTCTATAAAAAGTTTAAGTCTAAATGTAATTCTACAAAATATATAAATAAAATTTAGGTACTTCTAAAATTAGTAAAATAAATATTAAAAAAAATAAATCTTATTTTAAATCATTTGTAACGAAATTTAACTAACCTTACACTTATTTTCTTATTTAACTCTTTGTTATAATATATTAAGTTTATTATAGATTTTTTTTATTAATCGAAACTAATAACATTTTTAAATTTTTAAATAAAATATTTAATTTTTTAGAACTACTCTATTTTAAATTTAATTTTTGTTTGACAGTTTCAGACAGACACAGATGAACAGACATTATACCAAATCTAAGTGCCCTTATTTGTTTTAAATAATTTCTGTAACCATGTTGTTCTCGAAATAGCTTATTTCGAATATTGTTTAGTAGATTTAGAGGGTGCGAACGCACAAACCAAACCAATCAAGACAAAGTCACCGCACAATATGTGCCCGCCCTGACCTTCCCGAGGGCGGGCGGCCCTCCGCCCTAAACAAATACTCCATTACGGGTTGACCTTTTTGGGCAGAAATTGTTTTCTATACAATATTTTCAATTTTCATAAACATTGCAGTTAGAATTCGGTGGGGTTGGGTAGCTTTGGTATTTAAGAAAAACCTGGCTGAGGTTTTCAATTATACTACACCTAGCTTGAAAATAATTCTTTTACGAGGAAAAGGTCTCACTAGGTTTTTAATTTTTACACTCGTCTTTGTACTTGTTACCTTTTATATCATTACCAAATTGTCTTGTTATATTGTTAGGAAACGCGTTTTTGTCCAATTAATTTAAATTAAACGTAGGCACGGAGGTTAATACTCATTGAGTGGCTAACTTCTGAGTTGAAATGAACATTAGAATAAGTAATTCAACATTCATTTAAGAAAATTTTTGCTTTGAGAACTCTTTTTTTTATAAAAAGTTCTTACCCATAATTTCTGAAAACCTCGAAGTTTACTTGAAGCTCAAAAAGCTTACTTGCGGCATGTTTTAATAAGAAGGCAGTTAATATTGCTTAGTTTCTTATAAATACAGGACGCCCTGTGGTCGAAATTCGACCATCAATAATTATTGAAGCTAGGAGCTATAAACAACTATAACCGATTTCAAGTCAATCGCAGACTTCTATTAACCATAAAGGTCTCGTTACCAGGCCATTCAATTTTGTCATATAAAAAAAAAACAGATTTCATGATATTGTAGTGGGTAAAGCGTTTTATATATTAAAAATATGCAAGATTAAAACGTTATTTAAATTAATATTGGTATTTTTCTCCTCCACATCAACTACAACTGGGAGAAATCTCATGCTTTTACATTTAGGCGTACCTTTCGTAAAAAGAGGTATAAAGTTTTCTGCTCGCGTATCTATTAAAATATAGACGAGTCATTACTTTTTCGTATAATAATACGCTCTTAGTCTCTCGCATTGAAATACCTTGGAAAACTTTTTGTTTTCCTAAGACCAAAAGTACGCTATATACTGCCATCTTTTCAACTAAGTTTATGTTAAAAATCATGCCAATTGGTTACTTCGTTTTGCCGTGATGAAAGGACAGACAAACACATTTTCACATTTATTTAATGTCGCCCTGTGTAGTCGAAATTCGACCATAAATATTTAAATCCCTAGGGTAGGAGCTATTAAATATAAAAACTATTCTCAATTCAATCACAGACTAAAATTTGGCATAAACGCCTCATTACCGGACCATTAAATTGTATGAAAAAAAAAACATAGACTTCAACCATAACACAAAACCACCACAAACACACAAAACCACAAAAGAGTATTTCATATAATTTGTTTATCGTGCCGTGTCAAAATATTGTAGTGTGCGTGTCGTAGTGTGCGTAGCGTTTTAATTATTAAAAATATCCACGCTTCTCCTCCATATCAACTATAACTGGGAGAAATTTCATGCTTTTAAAAGAGGTGTAAAGTATTTCCGTTTTCTTATTAATATAAACATAAATTGGTAATTAATAAAAACATTATATACCAACACTTTTGTCATGTCCAATGTCCATCTGTACGTCACTCCCTATCAATACATCTAATAACGACCAGAAATCTATCGGCTAAAATTAATTAATTGACAACAATGGGGCACACCTTCGGGGTTAGGGTCTTTTTGGTTTAGTTTGTTTTGGGGGGGCTAATATTAAGCCGTGTGTCCATTAGATGGTCGTAATTTTGATGTATTGTGCACACTTGGTAGAGAGTAAGTTTAACTATATATTTGAATAAAAATCAAAATGAAAAACCTTTTTATTCAAAATAAGTACTTTAAGTACAGTTTCTGAACGTTGAAACTACGGTGCCTAGCACCGGTTCGGGAACTAACCCGGCGAGAAGAACCGGTGTAAGAATAGTAATTTAACTTAATATACAAAATGTCCTATCACTAATATTATTAATGGGAGAGCGAGTTAGCTTATTTGTATTTTCATGACGGCCTAACGAAGTAACTAATCGACCCTATTTATAAGGCCAAGTGCGAGTAGAACTAGCGCACGAAGGGCGAGCAAACTTCGTACCAGTAATGAGCAAAACAAATTATGAAAAAGATTTCTGAAAGTCAAACTGCTTTAGCTTTACATTGCCTAACAAGCGATAGCGTTATGTAGACATACGTAGCGCCATCTAGTACCAAGAAGAAGAAACTTGAAGAAAAAGAAACACGTTTGTTGTATTATGAGCCATTTGTTGTTATAGCGGCAAAACAAATTCTGAGAAAATTTAAACTTTTTAGCTATAACCGTTCTTGAAATACACCAGGAAAACAGACGGACGCACAGACAGACAGAGAAACATCAGTCTTAGGAAGGGCCCCGTTTTTACCTTTTGGGCATGGAACCCTAATATGGTATTATAATAAATGGTATAGTAATATAATAAACAAACAAGCAGTTTGTTTGTATTTCCTTTACGCCCTTAGCAACCAATCGTCTGGATTTTTGGCACAACTTATTTGAAAGCATGGTTACATAATTATTATGTTACTTTTGGTCTTTATATATTACTATTGTTACGCGATTTTCAGATTCCAGGCTGGCAGAGCCGCGGCAAAAGCTATTTCATTATAATCTAATGAATAACTGGGAACTAAGGGAAAGTTTACATCGTAACAAAATTATAGTTTAAAAATTTAAATAAATAAAAAACAATAGAATAATAGTATAGTGAGAGCAGCTCATTTTAGCTTTATTTTTGGAAATAAGATACACACATCATACACGTACAACAAATAAGGGAAATATAACAAGTTTTTTCATTGTCATTTTCGCCATTAGAACTAAAACCGTAACTTGATCCTGGCAACCCCTCGCGGCGACATCAATTTCTATAGAAACCTGCAAGGTTGACCGCGCGCCGGGTTATGTACCCCGAAATCAGGGAAATCGCAAATCTTATAACGGTGTACCCAAAGTTAAATCATATTTTTGGACTGAGAACACTTTTATTATATTTTGCCTCGGGAACACTTTTATTATATCTTCAGAAACATAACCCTCCTTCTGTAAAAAGGAAAAAATCAAAACATTTGTTAAAAATAGGAAATTTTCTAATTGAAGAAAAAATTTTATTCGATTTGTGTGAAAACATGTCCTCAAGTGAATTGGCATTTAGGAATCTGGTGAATTGTGCAATATATAGACAAAGGAATTTTTACTGTACCGTAAAAATTTGTTTACACACACATATTACGGACCTAGATGGTCTCTTATATGTGTACGGTGTACGGTGGAATATAAAGGGGCATGAAATGTCAAGAGATTCAACAAGAAACATATTTCTAAAACAAATCGGGTGAATCTATTTTATTATTAAATACCTTACACAAGTAAGTCAACTGAGCAATATGTCTACGGTGGTACAAAGTGAGGAAATGAAATTTTTTGCACCTGAAAATGTAATCCGTCAAAAAATGATTGCATTTAAATTGAAGAAACCTGAGAAAACGTTTTTGTATAGACTCTATTCTATCGATGTAAATGTTATAAACATAGAGGAATTCTTGGTCTATGTTATAAACAGGGTTCCATTGTTCGGAACAGTACTCAAATACTTTAAACACATGTACAATAAAGCACTTTAACTTTCATGTGCTCGATTTTCGCTCGCTTTCGCTTTACAAACTGTCTTGCCTTTTCTTATATTTCATTCACAACATTTTCCAAACCCTCCCTCAAATCACTTACTGGGCCCAAAACTTTACAAAGTATACAAAAACTCATGTACATCTTCCATACAACATTATAAAAGTTATTATAGTACCCTTCGTGAACTCTGAACGTTATGGTAGGGGAGATCAGTGCTATGTTTGTAACTCGAGCGTCGTGGAGACCTAGTACATTTTGTAGATTAGGCAAAATAGAGAAGAAAATAATAAGATCAGTTTTATATTTTAGTATAGGGCTAGGCCGCTACAATAATTTTAAGATTATGAATAAGATAATAAAAAAATAGTTATAAAAAACATTTATTACATGATTTTAGATGGCAAGACCACATAACTTGGTTACTGGCTTTGTTATTTTTTTTTTTTGTTATTACAGGCTTACCTTACTTATCATTAAAATCATCAATGTTTTTTAAAGTGTTCTTTGGCGTACTTTAGCATCCTTAATCTGACGGTTTAGATAACAATTCGGCACTAAAATATATATTTTTTTTAACCCACTATGAAGAAACTAGAAATATGTTTTTATACCATGATAACCTACCATGATAACAAATGATAACATGTACAAAGCCTACACAAGTTTAATCTGACGCGCTAGAGTAACTCCAAAAATCCTCTCTTGAGCTCCCCCATTATTATGCAAAGTTCTATAATCTTCCCGAAGAAATGCCATAAATAAACTTAATAAAATGCCCGTTACCAAATGAAATAAAAACGCATACAAAAGATGAATTTTCTTACGCAGGCGAAGATCAGTCCCATAATGCCATTGTCCTAAGGAACCCCTCAGCTTTTCCACTCCATAAAATTAAATATTGCGCTATGAAAAGAATAATTTTATCGCAGCCGTTTCGTTTACAGTTATGAAGTTTATGCGTTCTGAAATTTTGTAAGTGTTGAAATATTGCTGGAGGATTAAAAACGATAGTTTCTTAGTTTGATGTATTAATAGTTGGGAAATTATCTATTTTACAGTAAAGTTTTGTGAGTATCAGACTCTTTCCACGTGCAATATTATTTTAAGATTTTAGCATAAAAGGTCCGGCAACTAGCTCTGTTTTAAATTCCTCAATGGTGCATTTACATGTTGGATACTAAGCTAAATGTAGTTCATTTTGGTTTTCGCCACTAAAATCAGTCGCGTTTTCGATAACTACACCGATGTCTGTAGATAACGAAACATCTTTATCTACAGACATTAATTTTCTGCAGGGGTAGCATAGGGTCACCAGACAAACGAAACTATAGACAAACTGTCAGATGGTTGGGATAAACTTCCTTTGTGCATCCGTCACTTTAACGTCACTTTGTCTATCTTGTTGTAGAAAGAAACACTTCTCGGTCGCTTTCTTATATTCACAGTTGCCGTCTAAAAAGTGGCACCGGCAAAACCGCGCTTAAGCGCTATTCCGCTCCTAGTCGCTCCGAGATCGTGATTTTAACTTTTGTACGATTGTGAGCTTTATAAATTATAAGTTAAGTTTTATTTTTCCATACACTTGATTTTGATTTAAGTTGTTTTGTGTCAGATAGTCTTGGTGCCATTTTTTTATTAAATTTCGAAGGGATCTGTGCATCATATTAATATTTGATCGAGGGTCAAATAAAGTGACGACCGTTGTATTCTATCGCTTCCTTTCCATCCGTCTGCTTATTTGACCCCAATGTTATAAAAATAATAGTAATTTTTGGCGTTTCCGGTCGTGTGTCGTGAAGATCGGAATGATTCATTTTTATGGTATTTAGGGGGCCAGCGAGCAGACGGCTAACCTTATGGAAAGCAACTGCCGTCGCCCATTGACGCGCGTAACATCCAAAGAGTCACAAATGCGGTGCCGGCCTTTATTAGGGAATGGCAATATGAATAAAGGGATTAGGGAAGTTGGGACACCGATAAACTAACTCACTGAACGAAACACAGCGCAATACCATCTTCTGTGAGACCGTGCTATCCCCCGGCCCCGACGAGCCGGCCCAGTCATGCCGAAGCACGGCTCTCCCATGGACTTTACCATTAAGGTATAGCGTGAAGCAGCCGCATATTGCTGTACAGCAAACTTGCAAAACAATTATCCGTAACGCCTGAAGTTCGCATCTGCGCAACGTAACATGTAAGTTTGCATGTCATTTCCATTAGGCGACCGCTTAACACGGCGCCTGCCCGCTATCTTCATAACATATTGTGTCAAAACTTTCAACTTCCGTACTGTGCCACGATTCGGTGTGAACACGTAGTTCGGACAACTTTAGTTGGTCTGAAATCTAATCCACTGCTAGTAGTCAGAGTACAACTAAAAAAACATGCATATTACCAAACTATTTCATATAAACTAAAAGAATACAACTTTCGTATTTTTGTATGTTTGTATTGAATAGGCTAAAAAACTACTGGACCGTTTTCAAAATTTCTTTTACCATTACTTAAAAAGATTCCGAATCCGTATAGACTATATTTTATGCCGGAAAATAGATTTTTCGTGGTAGTGAAAATTGTAGAATAAGTCATCGAAAAAAATATTACGAATTTAAAATTGTGATTGGTATTAAAATGAATTATGGCCGCCACATTTTATTTTTCAGAGTGCTTAAAAAATAAATGTTCACCCGTGCGAAGCCGAGGCGGGTCGCTATCTATTATATAAAAATAAGTCGGGCTTTCCTTCCTAACCATATAAGTCCAGAAAGTACGAACCGATTTCCACGGTTTTGCATTCGTTGGAATCTCGATCCGTGAGGTTTGTAGCAAAAAAACAGGAAAATTTTAAAAGGAAAGTTATCACGCGGACGGAGTCGCGGGCAGCTTGTTATGGATATATGTAAGAATGTATTGTTTATGTTTGTAAGGATTTGTGGCGGTACTCACATAAGGCTTAATGATCCTGCATCGCGCTAACGAAGTTTGCGATACACGGCGGTATATATACGACAGCTGAAATGTATCACGTAGGCTTCGGCTTTACCGAGTATAAACACCTCTCTCGGTCGGAAGATCTTCGTTTGGCAACCACGCCACTTATCCCATAGATTCTTAAAGGTTTACTTACATTTAAGATTGTAAGAAGCATTTAAATATTTTAGTTTTTGTAATAAAAATTGCTGGCTATTAAATTTTTATTACAAATCAATATCTCTCGTTATTCCGTATAATTCTACAACTAAAATATCCAAGTGATTATTAAAATCTTAAATATGTTCGTAGACCTTCAAAATCCTTAAAAATGTAACCAATACATTCTTAAAGTTATCCATACAAAAATTCCTTACTTAAAAGCTGACTTAAACCCATACTTTGCCAGCTATAAAGTACCATAACCAGACACCCTCTCGCAGGTCCCAGCTGCTGGGTCCAGCTGATAGCTTTCACGGCCACTTAGCAACTCCCGCATAACCTGCACTCCGCCATATTTATGGCAATAAGTAATTGGAAGGGGTTATACGAGTATGGCAATATTTAGGAGATCGTTTAGGTCCTATTTTATATTTGGATAAATATTTTATTTCATTCAAGTCGTATGTTGTATGATGGCTAAATAATATTTTATAAGTGGAATTTGAAGTGAGTCGAAATTTAAAATTGAGTGCATTTCAACAATTACCACTTTATTACTAATTTTAGAGGTTTTGGTGGACATGTTTTTTTTCATGGAACTTGGTCTGAGGTTTTAGCACGTGACTAGAATCTGGGGAGTGATGTATTTTTTATTCCTTAGGGATCATCTATATTTAATAGAAGTTACGTTTCTTGTATGACACCAAATTTAGAAAATTCTCGACCACAGAATTTTCTACAGTATATATAGAACAACTACATAAAGATAAAAATGTAATCCAATATCAAGTTTACAGTTTGTTGATATGGAGAAAAATAGTTGGGCGACAAGCCACCAAAATTACAAGTCGCTTATATTTATATATTTTTTGTAGGAAAACAAATATTATTTAGAAAAAATTTTACAGGGTCATAATATGAACAATATAACAATATACTTTTGAAAGCAAAAAATAAAATTATATCTTCAGAAAATATGATAGTTTGCAGTCTCGCCGCGTAAAAAGCGGTTTGGGAAATTCACTCAATTACAGAAAGGTAGATTTATGTACGATATGATATTATATTTAAATCTGAACAGAGAGTAGTAATATTATATAGCATATATAGCTGTAACACTATATATGTTATATAATATTATTAAGTTATACATAAAACTAGCTATTGCCCGCAACTACGTCCGCGTGAAACTATTATTATAAAATAAATTAATATTATTTCGTTTTTACAACATTTTTGATAACTGCTCGGCTCCTATTAGTCGAAGCGTGATGTTATATAGCTTATTTTAGCCTTCGTAGATAAATTGACTAATCTACACGAAAATAATTTTTGAATTCCGGACAGTAGTTCCTGAGATTAACGCGTTCAAACAAATAAACTATTCAGTTCGTATATAACTTTTCTGTCACAATGTTACATAAAAATATATACAAACTGAAAATAGCTTTACCGATTATTACGGCTTTACTAAATTTTATATAATATACACAAATATGCACTACTAAATAGTTTGTATGAGAGTCGGCGAACCTTTTTTTTATACCCCTAAGTCAAAGGGTTACCTAATGAATTTATATCAAGTGAAGTCACACAATTCTCTGCATGCTATTTAATATTCAGTCATTATACTCTGTGCTATAGTAAAAACTCGACGAAATGTAAGTTAGCAACTTTCTAGACAAACGAAAATCTACACTAATCTACTAATAACACTTTCTATAAGAACTCCAGCGAGCACTTTACCCCAGAATAAATAATCCTGTACAAAACAAACCACGACCGCTAATACAGTTTTCACTTTTTCCCCACTAGCGAAGTAAATTAACCACTTAAACTTCAGCGTTTTGGATGAAAAAGTAAATTTATTCAGTTTCTGAGAGGTACCTATTTATACGCTTTTCCTTAACTAGAATTTTCATTGTTTTCGTTATTTTCTTAAAGTACAGTTATATTAAAACATGATTTACTAGCTTATACACCCGATTTTGCTTACGTGGAATAAGTAAACATTAAGATGTCATAGAAGCATTTAAACGAAATAAAGTATGTCTGATAGCTGTTTAGTTAGCCGCCTTTTGAAGGCTATTCAAAATCCGTTCAGTCTCAGTCATAATTGGACACAGTTAAACATTTGTGTGTCATTCAACAAAAAATCATATTTTGAGTTATAAATGTAGTATTATTCCTTAAGATCTAAAGAATTACACTGCGTTCATAACCCAAAATCTGATTCTTTGTTGGATAACACACAAATGCGTTCAATTATAACAGCGTTCAATTAACGCACAAGCATCTTTGTAAACCAAGTTATCATTAATGAGGAATTTTGATAATATCAATACACCCAAAACGCTGACTAACCAATAAGAGTTAGCCAACCATGAGACTTAACAAAATTTTTGCTTAACACAAGAAATTAACTAACTCCATCCGAAATAACTTCAGCAAAAACCCGAGTATAATTTGTAGCAACTTTAGATAGACTGTGCCAAAAAGTTTAAACTTTCAGTGAAAATTTGGATCGGTTTCAAGAAAATCTATTGTAAAATAAGTTTGGCTAAGCATTCGTAAACGCGACGCTAGCATCTTATCCGGTTCTAGTAATGTAATTTGAGGAAAATGTTATAATGAAGAAAATTCTGCATCGGAACCGCATCGTATGAAGGAAATGGAACCAGTTAAATCACTTTAATTGGGCTATTTTCAGTTACTCTTAATAAAATAGTACCAGAGAAGTTAATCTAGATTTTGGACCTAGGTAATCTGGTCGCGTTATACCCAACCGACAGATCACGACTTACACGGGATTTACATGTTTGCACCAATTGACGCAGGTCAACTGACTATGAAATAATTTTCTCGACACTAAGGCGTGTATGCCCGTTTGCGCTTAATACGAGCGGTCGTGGCCTAGTGGGTAAGACATTTGGTTCGAACTCGAGGGGTGCAGGTTCGAATCCTGTTGGAGGCGTGTACCAATGAGACATTTTCCGATATCAAGTACTTAATACGGATGCTCATTGTCATGGCAGAGCCATGCTTCGGCACGAATGGGCCGGCTCGACCGGAGTGATTCCACGACCTCACAGAAAACTGGCCTGAAACAACATTAAGCTGTGTTTCGTTCAGTGAGTGAGTTTACCGGTGACCCAACTTCCCTACCCCATCCTTATTTCCATTCCCTATTCCCCCATAAAAGCCGGGAACGCACTTGCGACTCTTCGGATGTCACGAGTGTCCATGGGCGACGACAGTTGCTTTTCGTCAGGTAACCCGTCTACTCGCTTGCTCCCTAATTATCATAAAAAAAGAATCATGACTTAATACGCTCTTCCTTTGTGCGACATGGCGCAAAAAAAAATATTGGTTTGTATTTACTGTACATTACCCTGTGCAGAATTAAGCGTGAGAGACGACGTGCTGGCTACTGGCAGAGTAGTTATTTTTGAGGTGGTGAAATGCGTGAGCTGATATGTTACCTAAGTTTGATACCGATGATAACAAGCTTTTAGGTTCAATAATCTCTCTCAAATCGGACGGAAACTTCAAGATCACTTACAAACCCACATTACTTATTTACAATGTGAGGCCCTAACAGGATTTGCAAATTTATTTCGATTCGGATTACTCTACATAATGTAGCTGTACCTTCGAGTAAATTTCCCTAAGCCCTTCGCGAACTATCCCAGGGTTGCCAACTCATAAATATGAGTACTTCTCCCTTAATTCAGGTCATAAACTCCCAACTTAACGGAATGAAATAGTTTCAATTCTCCCATTCAATAAATGACAGTATAATATTACAAAATTTTATAATTTGAAAAATTGTGTAAATTGACAAGAAAGAGTGTCCTTTGGTTCACACTCGAGAGGGTGCAGGTTAGAACCCCGGTGGAGGCGTGTACCAATGAGACATTTTAGGATCTCAAGTACATAAATCGGATGCTCATTGTCATGGAAAGCCACTTCGGCACGAATGGGCCGGCTCGGCCGAAATGATACCACGGCCTCACAGAAAACTGGCGTAAAACTGCGTTGTGCTGTGATTTGTTTAGTGAGTGAGTTTACCGGTGGCCCAACTACCCTAATCCCCTATCCCTCTATTCCCTCATAAATGGCCGGCAACGCACTTGCGACTTTTCGGAGGTCGCGAGTGTCCATGGTCGACGGCAGTTGCTTTCCATCAGGTAACCCGTCTGTTCACTTGCCCCCTAAATATCATAAAAAAAGATATAAAATAAATTGGCAAGCCAACAAAATTTATGTAGGTAGCCTGCGCACAATACCACTCTTCTATTCCCTGTGATTGTATTTTTTTTTAATTTTATTTAATATGAAATTGGATTTCATAATAAATAAAATAAAAAAGCTTACAGACTTATATTTTCAAAGAGCGTTTCCCATAAATAATCATAATGCAGACAATATAATATAGTGTGAGAGTTTTTTTAATAAAACTTGTTGTTGCCACGCGCACGTGGTGACAAAGAAGAAAATTATTATTTTCCTGCATTTCTCTTAAAAAGTTTTTCCAAAATTTCTTTGCTATAACCTCACGGAGCCCCGACCTTTCCAACGAATGCAAAACCGTGGAAATCGGTTCGTGCGTTCTAGAGATATAACGTCAGGAAGGAAAACCCGACTTATTTTAATATAGTAGATGTGTCAATTTTTATACCACACTCTCCGTAAATTTATAATCTCTTACCTAATGAAAAATAACAAATTCCAAAAATATCCATAATAAAGAAGTTTTTTCTCTTTCCGTCCATTCAGACTTTTTCTCCAAAAAAAAAAGTTTTTTCCAAAATTTTGGGACAAACCCACCTCTTAAATTTCCAACCCTGAATCCTCAAAGGGTTAGGGTCACGTGACGTTTGCCCTTAAGTATTTCGGATTTAGTGCAAATAGACAAGAATAACAATATCGTTAATCTCTTTAATCACGACTACAGACTTTTTACTTTATTAGTTTTATCCTCGTTATTTATTGTTAAAACTATCCTCGGATAGTTCTTACATTGTTACGACAAAGGACAATAAAACTTAGATAAAGATAAGAGTAATCTGACTTTTTGCTTTTACAATTGCTCTGCTGCATTTGGTTTAACTATTTTCATAAAATACCATTAAAACGATATCTTTTGAAACTTTGACACAAATTTCGATTTGGTTTTTCAATGCGTGTTACAACATAGCTTATACTACGTGGCCTCTCCTACTAAAACTTCGTAGATGCCGGAGCACTAAAGATATCTTTATCTTTATGAAGAAAGCGAGGATAGCAAGCTCTTTTAAACCGTCTTGACTAGCTGACCTTGGCTTGTCTAGTGTATTATTGCTAGGAAATGAGGCTAGTTCTGTTAAACCGAGAGGCAAGCTGAAACCTTGCCACGTATGTCTCCTATTACACCCCAATACGAAACTGCAGGTCTGGCTGATGTTCTCTCTAGCGGGGCTACAAAAAAACTAAAAAAAAAAAAACAAAAATATGTATCGGAATCTGATTATTTAGAGATGAAGCTGTCATAAATACATTTTTTATAGTTTGCAAGCAATTTTCGCAAATTACTTTTGCACGTGCCTGACAATATTAAAGCCCCCGCTGGATCATCTGTCTTTTCATTTCTTTTCTATTCTTTAAATATTCAACTAAAACACATAAAAAATATATAATGCCTCAAATATATATTTGAATATATATTTTTTCTCTAGGTAAAATGTAGGGTAGGTCCCGCTTCTCGTCATATATATAAGAACGTTTCAGCTTGCCTCAAATACCATCTCAAAATTTGCTACAGCTTTGACTTCATGTTAACATAATCTGAGAGCTGCTCAGATTATATTTACATGAAGTGAAATCTACTAGTTTGTTAGCATATTGACACTAGCTTACTATTCTAGCTTGAAAACTAACCTCGCGTATTTCGGCAACGAAGATGCCTAATTCCTTGACTGTCTGTAAAATAACATTAACAAGATATCAGACATAGCATTTGCTGTTAAAACACTTTCTTTTAAAAAAAGTTACAAAAACATTTACAATATCTAAACCAACAACACAAGAATGGCCGAACAACAATGAAAATTCTCATTTAAAAGTGCCCACTTAATTACATTCGGAGTAAATTGCCAAAACCGTTCAACGGTTTTTTCCATTAAATATAAAGATCAAAAATATGTTTGTTTGTAAGTGAGGTGAGGCGGGGGGGACAGAGAGGGGAAACCTCACAGGAACAAAGATAACAGCGCCGGCCGAGGGGTGTTATAATTAAATTATAAACTTTTGTACCATAGACCTAACTATGACTTTCAGTACATTAAAGCCATTTTAAAATGTAAAATTGTTTTTGTAGCTGGTAAGATATTTTAGGGATCCTTTACGACCGGGATCAGTAAATTTCTTAAGCTAGAAGGAGTTTTTCTGACTTAGGGTAAACAAGCACGTCAAAATAACTAGAAGGAACCAGCCAGCATAATTTACTAAGACAATTTTAAAGTAAACTAGCTTTACTAGCAAAAAAAATAGCTTAATAAAAGAGTAATTTATTTAAATAGGAGACGAGGGTGTATCGACCCTGTCTGACTTTATCTTGACGTTAATCATACAAATCATCTCCACAAGTTTCTGTAAATTACAAAACATTGTATTTTTTATTTTTTATTACATTATTACTATTTAAAATAATATACCTTCTAAACAAAACTTCAACCATATTGCATCTATAAATGCAATACATACCGTTAAATTTATAATTTTACGTCATTTTCGTCAGTCCCTATCTTGCAATCCCTATATCTTCGCAGCAAAAGGGTCAAGTCGAGTCGTAAGTAAATGTCATAATCGTAAAAGTTTATTACCTGCTAAATAAAAGGGGTATACGTTTGATTACAAAAATTATGTTTCGCGATTAATTGTTCAGAAGAGTTATGACTGTGATTACGGAACGTAAAGCTTTACGTTTAGGACGATGCTGTTCAGTGGTTTATGGAGAATTTTATTGTTTTTATTTTAATAAAGTAGCTAGACTGATTGTAGAATTTGACTAAATTATGCAAAAAGGAACCAATTCATACTTGTACCGAAATTCAGTTTAAGCTTTCCTAAACAGCAGTTTACCCTCACAACACATTTTCGTTTGCAAAACGGAGTTTTAGATTAATATAATTGTATATTTTGTATACTGTATTTAAAACATTATAATATAATAGACAACTGTAAAAAACTTTATTTACATTAACAAAAAAAAAATTAAATGAATAAAAAAAAACATATAAATTTATATTTTTCCAGAACTGGTGGTTCCTTTTTGCGTAACTAGGTCCAACGTCTTTTTATAATTACCAAGATAAAAATTAATTATGGATAAGAACAAAATGTTTTAAATTTTTATAAAATGGCGCTGTGAGAAATGTAATTTTAAAGCGCTTAAAATATGTTTATGTAACTTTCAAAAATGCGCAAAAAAGTGTCTTAAATATAAATTGTCTACTAACACTACTACTGCAAACAGAGTACAACAATGAAACCTTAACTTAATAAAAATTAATACTACCTTTGAATACTCCTAAAGGCATGGGAAAACCGTTATAAATTATTTTCAAATGAGGAATTACTGGTGAATCATCACGTAGAGGTTCTGCACAAAAGAGCGAATGTTCAGTCAAAAGTAATATAATTCTATTTCCTAAGCCGTCCACTAAATACTGAAAAAGTTTCCGTGCGTGACCCCATCACAGTTCGGGCCTCGCTGTGCCACCGGCCACGAGGTCAGGCGATGGCGATAAGCGGCTAGGGTAGCGATTAATTCCTGTGTCATAAAAAAGTACAACCTGGTACTAAAATATTATTCAACTAATTTAGTTCATTTAGGCTATTTTATTCACATAAGCATCATTATCTATGAATATTAGCACTATTGGCTTAAATTCCTTTGTTATTTAAGTTCAAATGCTCAGAAACCAGCAGATGTCACAGTGGCAAAATACGGGTTAGATGTGTCATTGGTAAATAATAATAATATTTATTACATAAAGTCTCACAATATTATAAATAGATCCAATATTCTGCCATAACAGTTGCGCGCATTTCATTTTTAGAGTAATAATATTATATTAAAGTCAAATTTCACACTGAAAAGTCAAATCGAATTATAAAATTATTAACCTAAAAACTAAACAAATTTTTATTGAATAAATAAAAACATTATAAACATCTAATTCATTATCTTTCAATCCATCAACCAAGTCTACCTATTACAAATTGGTAAAATTAAACTCTTTCAAGAAACCTACCACATATTTCATTCATCCACGAACTATTCGAAAAACATACTTGAATATACTTTCGTTCTTTGAATTGAAGTAAATTAATTTTCTAATTGATATTATGCCGTTAAGTTAATATTGTAGATCGCTGACGCGCGCGTTTTTGGCCACGCCTACGCCGATTCCTGGAGGAGCACACGGATTTTATTGCGAGTATTATTCAAGGGAACGTGTGTTCCCTCGGACTTTACAACAAATCTGCGACTCATTTTTCTTTGCGTATTGTTGAATCGAGCGCAAAGTTTTGTTTTATTTTAGAAGTTTTGATTTTGTATGTCACATCGCGATATTGCTAAGAGCAATTTATTTTGACATTTTTCTTGTGAATAACTACTAATTTTGTAAAAGAGTGATTTCATAATTAATTTAAAGTGATTATGAATATCCAATTTTCAACAAAATGTACCAAAACGAATTGTTGAACAATTCCTTTGTAATATCGCTCTTAAGACCTTTTTGTTTTTAGGTCTCCAGTTGGCACTTTTCGTACGTAGAATAAGACGCGCAATAACAGACAGACAGGAAAAAGACTTACTCAAAATTGCGTTTTAATGGTAAACCACAGCGCATTTTTTTTTATAAAACAAGGGGGCAAACGAGCAAACGAAAGTCTTGTAAAACTGTAAGCGTTGGGTCGGACTGAAATACTGTCTCGCTCTGTTTAAAATATCAAGTTTTTTCGAGGATAGCTTAGCCTTATCCTCCAGATGAAAACAGAACTGGACTTTACTCGAAATGTTAACGCCAAGTATTTCAATGCTGGGGAAGATTGTTAGAGGAGTGCTTTTAAAAAGAGGATTTGTGACCATTGGTGTCTTGAGCCATGACTTGATGCCATGAGCCATACAAACGTGTAGTTGTCCAACACCTCTAACGGCAAATCTTCCAATTCAAATTGTATCTTCTGGTGTATTAAAGTGGTTAGGTTTTAATGGACACATCGGTTATTCATGTTGCAATGTGCACTCGCCTTATTGTGAGCCTTATTTAATACAAAGGGCACAATTTCCCAAATCATTCTCAGTAGTCCGATGATTCGATGCATGATTTCCATTACGTTCCGATTCTGTGTGACCAGAGCAAAGATCGGTATTCGTCAGGCCTTTGGTAATTAGTGTTGCCGTTTGCGCTTTGATTCGCCGATTGTGTGCAGATTAGGTAACTATGCCTGATTATTATTCATGTTAAAAAGCTGTCAATTTTTTTTATGAAAAATTAAAATCCACCTGATGAAAAGCAACTGCCGCCGTCCATTGACACGTCTTGTAACATCAGAAGCGTTGCAAGTGTGTTGCGGGCCTTCGAAGGAATAGGGAACGGTAATCAGTTCTCAATAGTTTCAATTCTATTCTTTCAAGACTTCAGTCGACACGGTTTAAAGATTTTACTTGAAAAATCTTGAATACCATAATCTGTACTAATATTACAAAGCTGAAAATAATATGAAGCTGTTTGTTTGAACTGAGCCGAGCAGTTATCAAAAAATGTTTAAAAAGGTATTAATTAATACAGTTTTACACTGACATAGCCGCGGCTAACAGCTAGTATTAGATACCGCCACGATAAATCACTTTCATTTTTATTACGTCTCACTACATTAATTTTGCTAAACTAAATTGAAAATCTCAACCAAACCCCTTTTCATTAACACGCTAACAAGCGTTTCCAAATCCATCAAAATAAACTAGCAATGGTCAGTAAGCCGAAATCGATTTCTGTTCCAATTTGCCGAGACCGACCATACATGTGTTCTACAATGGCACGGTTACCCCTAGCATGGCACGGTTACCCCTCAAATGGCACTGTTACCCCACTGACCATCTGTGTATGGTATTATTGATAAACGGTCATGCTCATTACTTAAACTTTTATGACTGAACGGATATAACTATTTGACGTGTATTGTGATTAATTTTGGTTGCGTGAAAATTACCTACAACTTTTAAGTAATGATCAATATTTGTAATTTTTATGCGGTCTGTCTGTTATTGCGCCCGGATCGCATAAAATTTGCTAGTAATTACGAGTAGAATGTTTCTCTCGCGGAAAAATAAAACATTTTTATTTTGTTTAAGAATGCATTGATCTTGCAATATAATACCTTACACGTTTTTTACGTAGCAATGTAAGTTTTTTTGATGATATAATTAAATGAATTTTACCTCGATTTTTCCGAACTTCAAAAGTTTTTATTTTGATCTAGGTAGTAAAGTTTGCATTTGATTATCTCGTTTCCTTTTGATCGAGTTCTAGATTACTAATTGACTTAGCTGCATATTGGATTAATATGTTAATTAATGTACAGCGTGTTTGCTCAAGTAATGAAGCCGATATACAAATACAGGGTGGATTATAACGGGACGTAATTGTTACACCCTGTGCGTGCGGATGCAGTTTCATCGCGGATTTAGTTAATCCCGTTTAACTCGCCAAAACCAATACTTTCAGCATTCGCTAATTCTGCGAATGTTTTGATAGAGGCACAATCAATGTAGGGCTCGACAGACCTTGTTAGTCCACCAGGACAACGTCCATCGGGCCCACTAGTTAAGTTTACATAGCAATTTTTAACCCTAACTATTAGTGTCAAAATAAATGTAAACTAGTGGACCCGGCAGGACCACGTTGACTAGTTTGTGAATCCAAAGCATTCTCAAGTTTTCTTGAGCACACTCAAAAAATTATAGCATAATTCGTCCAGTCGTTAAGGACAAGTTCAGTGACAAACATACGAACACAAGAATTTACATAAATAAGATGATTGTATAACATAAGAAGTTTCATTTTAAGCTTATAAACTATATAAACAAGCTGACAAGCTAGAGTCAGCTAGCCAAGACAGTTTAAAAGAGAGCATAATAGCTTTGGAAAGCTAGCCTTGTATAGCCCGGGCATAAGTGATAAAACTTTGAGGTCTCTATCGTATTCCTGATAGACTTCATTGTGATAATAGTAACGCTGGAAGTTTAAAATGTCTTGTATAATTTATTATGTCGTTTGGGCAAACTTATAAAGCTGGGTTGCTTACACTTGCAAGTCACATAATAGAATTAGCTATTTCAGCTCTACTTTCACACCATAATCTATAATAAACAAGCTCTTGCCCGACTTTTTAATTATAATTAAATGCTTATTATATTCAGCCTGTAGTATCCCACTGCTGGGCAAAGGCCTACCCTCTTTTCTTCCACAGCTCACGGTATTCGGACATGATCGACCACTCTTTGCAAAACGCATCCAGTTCATCGCGCCACGACACAAAATTAATTGCTTATTAGACTTAAATAAATCCCTTAACGGAAACCGCAATGAAAATTTTAAACACTTATATGAGAAATTAACTGAGCCATTACAATGAGTAGCTGTCGAGCGCCGTTGTTATACGAGTATAGTGCATGATATGTATTAAAGTTGGCTATGTATTTGCAAAATGATTTTCCCCCTTTTCCTTATTTTCTCTTGGAAAATTTCCTATTTTTTTTTTGCTGTGAGCTTTACGAAACCCGAGGCCTTTCCAACGAACGCAAAACCGTGGAGATCGTTTAGCGCGTTCTGAAGTTATAGCGTCAGGAAGAAAAACTCGACCTATTTTTATATAATAGATAAGTCTCACATACACATTGTAACGTCCTCACTTATGTAGTTTTGTTAGACCCTGTTATTTAATCTACTTTTCGACGCAGACCCAAGTAAGCCTAAAGCTTTATTTTTAGCCTTATAAATAAAATATTGGCTGCTAGCAACCCTAAGCCTGCTGAGCTTATTAAATTACAGAAGTCTGGCAAGTTTCAGATGTTGGGGAAGTGAAATTTCGTTGATTGATGAGAGCAATACATCAGTCTGGGGTGCGAGTGGACGTGCAAGATAGGGCAGATATCAAGATCAAAATTGATAGTGTTGCGTAACGCCATGATGTAGTAGTGAAAACGGTAACGCGCAGACGGGAGACTATCAAAGCTTAAATAAATAAATTTTGCCGTGGTAGAGCAATTCTTCAGCACGAATGGGCCGCCTCACTGAAAACTGGCGTGAAACGGCGTTGTGCTGTGTTTCGTTCAGTGAGTGAGTTTACCGGTGGCCCTACTTCCCTAATCCCCTTATCCTTATTCCCATTCCCTATCCCTCACAATGGCTGGCAACGCACTTGTGACTCTACGGATTTTAGTGTCCATGGGCGACGGCAGTTGCTTTCCAAGAGGTTACTCGTCTGCATGCTTACCCCTTAAATTTCATTAAAAAAAACTAAGTGATCCCACCATACCTGTACAGCAGTCTACAGGCAACATACTCCAGAAACGAACATATTTCTAGAAAACCTCGAGTAGGTAAGAAATAGTCTGCCATTTTGAGCAGCAAATTGGCCGGGAATTGAGAATATTTTTGAATAATATATTCAATTTTGTGACTCTATATGCGATGTGCCTTCGAACATTTGGAATGTTACGAGGGTATCTTTTTCGTGAATACAACCTTTAAGGTATTTTGCCTTTAATGTACAATTTGTATTGTAAATGCGTACGTTAACTTCATAATAGTATATTACTAATTATTAGTACTTACATTTAAAACCTTTTGTTTGTTAGCATATTTATTATAATGCCCAGTTAATACGGTCTGAAAGCTGGTAACAATTTTTAGGTAAGAACTTGAGGCAAGCTAAAAACTAGTCATGTACCTCTCTTATTACCGATGCCGATACGGAATTGCAGACCTGGCTGGTGATAAGCGGGGCGGGCCTACTATATACCTCGCCCACCTCAACCCACAAAAACCTAATAGTACAGTAATAATATTTTATTTCTCACAACAATAACAGTAAAATGCAGATAACATTAGCTTAAACAAGCTAAATGTGGAACCATTGCAATTTAAAATCAAGTTATGCATATTTCTAAAATGGCTATATAAAGCCCTTCATTTTGACACCCAACTCGAGCTAAATGGAAAAAAATTTGGAAACCTTACAATTTTGAGTTGAAAATCCGACATTTTGATTGTTTTGTTTCTATGTATAATGGGAGGAATGGAAGGACAGCCAGTTTACGGGCAAACATCATTTAGTCGGAATTCCATATAAATCGTGATCTGTCGGCTAAATTTAACATTAACCGACCAAATTACTTATATCCACGATCTGTATCTGATTTAACTTCTCTGATTGTACATACATACTCTCGAAAAACATAACCCTCTTTGTGGCGCAGTCTTATTTTTTCTTTAGTCTTATCACTAAAAGCGATTTCTTCCGGACAACCTTTGCGTTAATGTTAGCGGAGAACTTTAATATAAGCGAAAGTATAGTGATAGGGTATAAGGTGCAAAAAACATATATATGTTTATAAAATTTATAAATTGAAGTATGTGATATAATGTAAAGTTATACTAAATACAATACTTGTCGACAGGAAATCCAAGAGCCTGTTTCGGACCTGGGCGAGGTGCTGGTGTCGCTGCTGTACAATGAGAACCTGAACAGACTAACCGTTACCGTCATAGAAGCTAGAGGACTGAAGGTATGAACATATTCGTACTATCTGTAAAATCCGAAGACACTGGCTCATCTAACACACCCAGCCCTATACACAAGCGCACGTCTTTCCTCGTCGTCTATCCTCATCCGTCTATCCGCCATCTTGACATATCTGTCAACTACCCTCACTAGAGCGTCGAAACTACTATGCAGACCACTGGCTCGGGAACTAGCCGTTCGAGAAGAACCGGCGTAAGAAACTCGCACGCACAAAAATTATTATTTTAAAATAAAATAATATTACAATGCATTACAATGTTTACAAGCAATGTAACAATAATAACTCTGAACGTTTTCTGGGATTCTATTGTATCGGCATATACATGATTAGCCTTCAAAAGATTTGCTAGGTTTAATAAACCTAAACATTGGCATTTCTAGCTTATTTTTATTTCTAGATTTTACACTGTTATTATCGCTTTCCTTTTTGGAGTTATTAATGTTTTTAACATGTTACACATTTTTCAAAATGTATTGAGAGTCAGAATTCCTATTTCTTCAAAATTTTCTTTTAGAGATTCAAAAGACGACATCTTATAAATAGAACGAATAGGTCGCTACACGTACACTGCACAATCTAAAAGGGTTAACGCAAAGGTAACTGACTGATTGGCGTATGATCTATCAATTTCCGGTTCAAACCACTAGACGAATCTAGCTGAAATTTGGTAAACATATCTACATAGCCTCTAGGTTATGACGTATCTGTAATCTGTATATATATTTCATCAAAATCAATTCAGAAGTTTTACCGTCATTGACGCACAAATATACAAACAAACCTTTACATTTGTAAAGGATTACTTGACATTACGTTTTAAAAAGGCTCTTTTGTATCGTAAGCACCGTGTACGATTACGTACGCAAATGAAAACGATCTATCTGTCTCTCTTTCTCTCAGGCGTCCGAGACAAATTGAGAAACGTAATGTAATTCACCGGAGATAATTGTAACAGATGGGTAACGGAATGTCTACACATAAATCTACTAAATGTCGTAGCATATCTAACGATTTAGGTCTTCGTTTAAAAACTAGTGATAAATTGTGAAGCTCAATAGGAAGTCTTGAATTTCACAGACATAAGGAATCATTAATAAAGTGCGTCTTTTGGATCCTTGTTATGACTGGTTATATGTATCTACTGACTACTGTGACGTCATTAATAAGCTATTTCACATTTAAGATTTAACTACCTTAATGTTAAAAATTTCATTTGATTTGAAAATAGAATGCCACAAAACTAGACCCCCCTTACAATTCTCCAAAAATCATGTCCCCCGAGGTCCCCCTTGCCCATCTGCATTTGAAACGCTTTATGGATGACCCTAATGTAGAAGCGGTTTTATAGTCGTGACAATTCCGACACAACAATGGTACTAGAGTAGTAGTAGTTCTCGTTTTAACTCAAAGCCTCATGGCCTAACAATCACCATAAAACGACTTCAGCAGTGTCCATTTTACGATGCAGTTTACTTCCTTACGACCGCAGAATTCTTTAATGCCTTATATATATAAAACAAGTCTTGATAACAGTATGAATAAATAGTAACTTTAAGTAGCAAATTTCCAAACAAATTTTCTTCCCACTTTCCTTCCAACTTCCCACAGAAACTATATTTGCAACCATATTTTTTTAATCAAACATGTCTAAGACACTCGCACAAAGTCACCTTTTATTAAAAAAAACATCTATTTAAAGGTTTTATTCGTCAAAAAGCTACAATTCTACAGATTCTACAGGCTTATATCATCCCCAATTTTGAGCAAAAAATGGTATCCAAAATATTTCTGAAGCTACTATTTTTTTCACGCAGCTTGATCCTACGTCTACAAGGCGTGAGGTTATCACACGAGTGACCCAAGAACGCGCGTGTAGAGGCGTGCGGGCGCGACGCACCGCTGCCGTGGAGGTCACAGAAGAGGGTTCCGCAGACATCTCCGAATGCTTCCACTTCAGATTACGAGCTGACGAGCTCCACACCACCAGCGTCACGATACAAGCGCTGCAGCCACACTCCTCGTACGCGAAAGGTAATTGTACGTTCATTTTTAATGCTTTTCGTAACCTTTTTTTTTGACTTCCACGATGGCGTCACAGAACTTATAATGATTAATTAGAAATGGCTTTGCACTTGTTACACAATCAAACTTTAAAGAATGCACACACGCAAATAATTATAATGATAAAACAAAATATTTTGATAGAATACTACGCCACTAAGCACTATCTAAAAAAACAGAAATTATAAATAAGAGAACTTAAAACAGATGAGCATGACAATCTTACAACCTCACAAGCGATGCACATAATCGAACACAAAAATATTTGAATAATTTTATACAACACTTTCACAATCACAACATTTTTATTAAAAGATTGAAAGTTACATTAGAATGTCTTAGCTGAAAATGCCATTTCTATTTAATTATTATAAGCTCTGTGGTCAGACGACATGTCCGAGTGCTTCCAAGTCGGCCTGCGAGCTGAGGATGACAACAGCACCAGTGTAACAATACAGAGACTGCATTTACACAACCCAAAAGGTACGTTAAAACTTTTAAAATCAAAAACTCTTTATTCAAAATAAGTACGAGTACTTTAAGTACACTTTCTGAACGTCGAAACTAGGCACCGTAGTTCCAGTTCCGTAGAACCACCGGTTCGCGAACTAACCCGGCGAGAAGAACCGGCGTAAGAAACTCGCACGGGTCCATCTTTTATCTAAAGATGGAGAATAACAATATTATGTCTTAAAACTAATGTAACAAACAATAATTATTTTTAGTTACATAAATAATTGTAGGTTAAAACAATTTGTTACATATATCACAATGTATTGTGACTTGTTTAAAAAATCATAAAAATAAAAAAAAAACAAAGTTACATAATTATAAGTCAAGACTTTAATATTATGAACCTAGCAAGCAGCCATTTTACTTCCAGGATGTGCTGTCGTTAATGAAATCATTAATTTTATAGTAAGCTTTAGCACACAAACGTTCTTTTACGAGTTTTTTAAACTTGTTTAAAATAAAATTTAGACCTAATTACTGACGCGGCGCAAGAAACTCGCAGGGGGTCATCTTTTATCAAAAAGTTGAAAAATGTTTCCGTATAATATTGTTTCCCAATACGCATCAAATAACCGTATGTGAATTTGGTAGAAAGTAAAAGTTTTAATGCTAACCCACAATCTACCGAAGGCCAGCCTTTTCCTTAATTTGTTTAACCGAATTCCAAAAAGGATTTAGGTATTATAGCCTTCCTCGATAAATAGACTAACCAACACAAAAAGAATATTTTAATTCCGGCCAGTAGTTCCCGAGATTAGCGCGTTCAAACAAACAAACTCTTTGCATATATCGTAACTTCCGACAAGCCAAATCGTAAAAGAAGTTTTATGTCATGCCAAATTAAATTTACGCGTTGGCTGAAATAGGCTGCGTTTTATCCCGAAAAGCCTCCCGTGGGATAGGCAATGTATCACGGTAAAATAACAAAGTGACTTAACTTTTAACATTAGATATCATTATGCGTATTTTCTCGAGTTTTTTCAAGCGACAAACTTACCTTTGTTTTTTTGCTTTTCTGTAAAAATAATGTTTTTTTTTCTTAATTTTAATCCAAACAAGACAACGTTCTGGTTAACTGTACTCTGTAACAGGTATTCAAATTTACATTAGAATTCGTAACCAAAAATATTAACTAGTAATTTTATTAAGGCAAAGGGCATAGATATCGACCGATTGGGTACCAGAGGACGGAAAACGCAACAGTGGCCGGTCAAGAAAAAGATGGCGAGATGAGCTGGAAGCATACCAGTCGGGCTGGCCAATAGTTGCGTTAGAACTCGAGACATGGAAGACTCTGGGGTAGGCCTTTGCCCAGCAGTGGGATAGTAGAGGCTAACAAAAAAAATTACCTTAGTCTGGTTTAGCTAAATTTAACGCTGCTAGACCACACAAAGTACCGAATAAAACAATGTTGTGTTTTATTCGGTTTCAATTTAAAGATCTTTATTTTCCATTAATTCATTATAAATATTATTTATTCATTCGTCATTTGTATGATAATAACATTACAGTTTAAAATATATATAGTGAGAGTTGTTTTAAAAATTTAAGAAATAAATGTCGATGATATACTTTGTAGGCGGTAGTACAAGTGCAAAACGTGTTTTTTTCTCTTATAGTATATGAAAGTAGAGAAATTGTTAATGATATATTATAAATGTTAAGATTTAGTTATGGTTTATGTATTTCAATAATAGTTTAAAAGTATTGAACGATTTCGCTTCTTTTACAGATTTAGGTAGTTATTATTAATTAAAATATTATATTTGCTTTGTCTTGATCTTCAATAGTAATTTTTACATAAATGTTTTTATCCAAATAACACGACAGAGCGTTATCTTCAGGCTTTGCTAATAAGCGGTTATTATTTTTTCTATAATGGGGGAAACTGAAAGAGAGCCAGTTGACGGGCCTGCGTCATTTCGTCGGAATATGTCAATTCCATGTTAGTTGTGATCTGTCGGTTGGGTTTGACATAACCGGACGAAATCACTTAGGTCCACAATCTGTATCTGTTTCAATTTCCCTCGTTGTACTTACAATTTTTAACTTAATAATAAGGCCAATGTAGATACAGACCTAATAACGTAAATGTATGATCTCCATCTAATCCCTTACAGACCCGCGTCACGTCGCAACCCGAACGATCTCGTACCAGGATCTCATAAGGTACAAGGCAGTAGGTAGTGAAACTTTTATGGCCCAACGTGCACTGTCTATAAATTGTAAGGGAATTGTTTTAAAACTAATTCAATACTTTGTTGTTTGTTGTAAGTAGCTGAGATTTTACAATCCTTTCACTCGCAATCTTATGTTTGGATGCTTAGACGACCTCTGTGGCGTAGTGGTTGAGTACGTTGGTAGCTCACGCCGTGGGTCGCGGCTTCGAATCCCGCCGAAGGAATAAAAACATTTTCGAAGTTCTTAGGTCATTGTTGTGTATCATGAAATAAAAAGCTTAAATATGAATATAGTATAAAAGTATTAAATATATTTCCGTTGTCTGGTACCCGTAACACAAGTCCCTCGGGTACTTAATACGGGGCCAGACTGACGTGGTGTGAAGCGTCCAGAGATAATATTATTATTATATTATTACCTCAAAATATGGCCAATCTATCAAAACATCATCTGTGTATCAACGCCGTAGGAGGGCCATGCTACGGCACGAGTGGAGCGGCTCAACCAGAAAAATACCTCGGCTATGAGCCTCCTATTCCCCTACGCCTTGTTCCTTTTCCATAGACTATTGCCTCATAAAAGGCCGGCAATGGAGTTGCAACTCTTCTGATGTTGCAAATATCTGTGGGCAACGGCAGTCGCTTTTTCATCAGATGACTCGTCAGCTTGTTTTGTGTATAAAAAAATCATCATCGCTGCTGAATATATTTGCTAATATGCATCGATAATTCTTAATTCAGAATCATTTATTTTAAGTCATCCAAAACTGGAAGGTGAGAGTGCTATTTTTGGGGTTACTCGAGCGTCGTGGAGACCTAGCATGTTTTGTAGATTAGGTAAAATAGAGACTTAAATGATTAGAGATTTTTTTTTATTTAAGCGGTTGGATAAGACGCGACAGCGATTTTAAAAAAGAAAATTCTTTGAAAATATTTTTTACACTGAACATTTATTACACGATTTTAGACAGTAATGTGACATTAAATATCTGGGACGCTTGGTTATGAAAATATGAGGCTTTGTTGTGTTCTATGTTATAACAGGCTTACCTTACATTTAAATCATCAGTGCTCTTTGTGAAATTATTCTTTGGTGTATTTTTAATCCAAATCTGACAAATCCGATAACATTTCAATACTTAAAAACAACTTTTTTTCTAATCCACTAGCTTAAAAATATGATTTTTGTACCAGGGACATGTAGGCCCGTAATTATAAGAAAAATTAAACTAATGATATAAATAATTTCTGTATACACACATAAGGTGAAAATACAATTCCTTTAGTTCTTTAAATAAGCAAATTATTCTTATGTGCGAACATAATAAAATACATTTTGACTTTATATTCATTAGCGCTGCTTTCCTCGAGAATTCTTGATTAAATTTTAAGAAGATTTTTTCTTGGCATTAATTGAAGGAAAATAAGCTGATTATTACTGGCGGTGTTTGAAGGGATAGCTAATGATTAAGAATTGGAAAGGTTAAAGGTATTTTAGGTAGCAAAATTTATTTTACTTGAACGCTTTGTCGTCAATAAATACGTTCTGAAGTGGAATAAAGCTCCTTTGTTCGTCGATAATTAGCAAAGTCAAAGAGGTTTATTTCGCTATAAATTTGTTGCTTGTATGAAAGGTTATACACATTATTTTATTTTGTTGCTAAAAAAAGCAAATATGCGAAGGAAATGTGGACTGATCGCAACCTAATCGAATTGCTAATACACACACAGGAATATACCATCAAAGAAATTGATACAGAGCACGTTGACGGACATATCGTCATTTGGTCGAAATATGTCAATTGTTACATGTGAGTCGTGATCTGCAATCTATTTCTGCATCATTTTTCTTCATATTACGAGACAAAATATCTGAGCAAGTTAGCCTTCACGACCGCTCAGATCGAACGGTGCCCATTCAGGGAATTTTAAATTAAAATTTTGTTGTATGTTATCCGTTGGAACTTTTTTTTATAAACGTACATTTTTGTCTTGTTACAGATCGTATTTTGGGTAAGTTCGTGCTGGGCTCGTACATGTTCACCCGCGGGCGAGCGTTACAGCACTGGAACTCCGCGATAGCAAGCCCCATGGAGCAGGTCAAGCAGTGGCATCCGCTCACCAACTAATACGCTCACCAACTTCGCTCGACAACTAAAGCGCTCACCAAATCCGCTCGACAATTAAAACGCTCACCAAGTCCGCTCGACAACTAAAATGCGCATCAAGACCGCTCATCAACTAAAACGCTCATCACATACGCTCGACAACTAAAAAACTCACCAAGTAAGGCCCAGTTTCAAAGTTTTTATTTTGTTTAGGATAACCAGCAGAATCGCAATTCTTAAGCTAGTCTAGGGATGTCATTTGATGATTTTGATACGTACCAACACCATAGTTTGTAAACAAACCGTCATCAATCACCGACGCTTTTAAAAAGTAAATTATGAAACTGGGTATTAGTGTCATATCAACAACTTAAAATCTCACCAACTTCACTAAATAATTAAAACATTCACGACCCAAGCTCGACAACTGATAATAACACGCTCGTATACTGGACTTCTTCGAACAAAATTAGCATAAGCGACTATGTAATATGTTTATGCATTCAACAGCTACCCAAGAAGCATTACAAGAAGGTAAATTTTTACATAAATGCAAACGTATGTAAAATATTTAACCACATTTTTGTTTCTATCTTTGATCGATACTAATCAGTGCGGAAATTGACACGTTTGTTCTTTGAATAATTTAAAATCATTTGCACATCAATAGCAAGTAAAAGAACTTTAGCAATCGCGTTATAAATGTGATTTATAATGTGATATAATGTGATTATAATGCGATCGCTAAAGTTAATAACAGCATGCCTAGACAAGTGGCAAGAAATTGATCGTGGCAAGGAACGAAAAGTCTCGTGATTTATTTCTGAAAAATCGTATTGAAAATTAGAATCGCTTCGAAGCGTATGCCACTAGTCTAGGCCTGTCGGAGACAGCAAATTTTGCGATCGTATTATAAACGTTTATTTTTCAATCAAAATATATAATATAAAGTTATTTCGGTGCATTAATTATCCATATAAACCTACCTACACAGACACTATTGGTCGATAATATCGTATGAGTTATTGCGATAACTCAGCCTGATTCCTTGCACACCTTCTACTTCCATTATCGCAGCAAAGCTTGACAAGCCCTGTGGCTCAGTTGGTAAGCGCGTTGGTAGCTTAAGCCGGGGTTCGAATCCCGCCGCCGGAGCAAAAGTTCTTCAATGTTCCTGGGTATTGGATGTGTATTAAATATGTGGTATCATATATTAAAAATCTGAAATATGTGTATAGTATAAAAAGTATTACATATATTTCCGTTGTCTGGTCCCTGGAACCCTAAAAGTCCCTCGGGTACTAAGCACGGGGCCAGATTGACGTGGTGTGAAGCGTCCATAGATATTATTATTATTATAAAGTGTAACTGCGTTGCATGGCACTTCTCATTTAAAACAAAAATAAACAAGAGCATCCGTAGCCTAGTGGGTAAAACCTTTGGTTCGTACTCGAGAGGGTGCAGGTTCGAACCCCGGTGGAGACGTGTACCAATGAGACATTTTCTGATCTCAAGTACATAAGACGGATGCTCAACGCCGTAGGGTAGCCATGCTTCGGCACGAATGGGCCGGCTCGACCGGAGTGATACCACGGCCTCACAGAAATGCCATTGTGCTGCGTTACGTTCAGTGAGTGAGTTTACCGGTGGCCCAACTTTCCTAATTCCCCCTATCTGCTGTCTACTCGCTTGCCCCCTAAATATCATTAAAATAAATGTATTGAAAACAGATATCGCAATAATTCATGCGATAATTATCGACCGATAATAATCTTTATAACCCGTCATTCCATTCTATCATTCCTTGTCATAAAATCTTAGGTAACATTTAAGTCTTATTTGCCAAATCATTTTATGTAAAGAACTCGTTGTAATCATAGTACAGTCATTTGATATTTCCTTTTAATTACTTTATATTATAATACAGTGTTTGAGTACACGTACGTATATTGTTATACACCGTACGTGTACTCAAACACTGTAATTAAATTCAATTTAGTATTTTATTTTTATGATTGATCTAATATATTTTTATATTATATCTTGGCTACTATATAATTTATGTACAAAATATATAGTACTATGACTATAATTGACATGTGCTTGTGGATTGTAACAGTTACTTAATAAGATATGACTGAAATTTCGTAAATGTATTTTAAGTGCTTTCACACTATTTGTATATAGAATTTCATTTTAACTTAACATGACAGAGCACTTTCGACATACAATGTATAACACTATCGATCACAAAAAAATATATTATTATGATAATAATTGCATCTCAGCACAAAATAACTTTTTACATTAAGTTTGTTGCTATTGAAAATAGCATTTTCATTTTATTTATACATCTTTTTATAATATTATCACTCTTTTAAGTTGTTATTTTGTAAATATTTAAATTATTTTCGTCTACGCGTTCGATTCGTTTACGCATTTTTCAATTTATATAAATTTTCATAATATATCTAATCTATGTTTATAAAATACTTAAAGTTATAAAAAGTGGCCTAAGTACGTACCTTTTTAATATTCAGTTTCTTCAACTATCTTAGATCAAAACGACTTAAAATTCTTATGCTTAAGACTTTTTTGAAGTAAAAATAAAATTAACCTTTTAAAGAAAGTTGTGACATTAAAATATCAGTACTTTTTAATTTTAAATTATAATGTAAGCACTTTATTACTTTGATAACGTGCAAATAAGTTTTGGTAAAATTGGGTTATGCTCACTTTGTAGTCTAAATTTTAACTTATTTTACTATAGTGCTTTCGCGAAATCTAGGCCGCAGCGGACATGAACCTTCTGTCAAACCTAGATAAAGCGAAAATACTATAACTTCACTACACCCTATTTACACTTGGAAGAAATATATTAATAAATTTATTTTAATACTCTAAGGTAAGGAATATAATTTGATAGCAATTTACAAGCTTTTTCTAATTTTATTTCTCATATTTAAATACTTAAAACGTCCAATATCTAACTTTACTTTTTACTTCAATTAATTATTTATTAGAAGCTGTCCCGTGCCCACTTTCTTGAGTGGCTATGGGTTACTATACCCATTCCCCCACCTATCAAAAATAATAGGTAAATGTATTAAAATTAGTGAAAATCGGTAAGTCCGTTTCGAAGTAGTAAGCAGACTAACACTGTGACGCAAAACTTTATCTTTTATTAGATAGAAGTAAAAAGTAAAGTGTACCTTAATAAATATTCTCTTATATGAAATATACTGTACTGTTATTCTCAAATATATCTCATAGTACCTACCTATAAAAATCAAAAGTATCTTATGAATAACCATATCAAATTTGACCAACTCTGAACTTTAAAACTGCACAGTATTTTATGAACCAAATTTTTGCACAGCTCTGAAAAACTGCATATTTAACAAATTTCTGTAATAACTTTATAATGTGCAGATCAAAGAATTAAAAGATAGTACTAGAGTATTTTCATATTTCTTAATATTTTCCATATTCTACAAGCCATCCATAACTAGCCGTGCTGGTAATCTTGCTAAGAAATCTAAGTATTTATGTATTACTAACTTCCGCCCGCGACTCTTGATGCCCGGGATAATAAGGTATAATTATACTAATTTTCATCGAAATCGAACCGTTAGTTTTCACGTGATGCCTGAGCGTACAGACAGACAAACATTTTTTTAAATCACATATTTGGTTTGATGTCGATCCAGTAACACCCTTATGTGTGTGTCTTTGTCCTCCATCTAAACGATTGGCCGATTTTGATGGTTTTTTTTTTGTATTTAGAGGATTCGAGAATGGTTTAGATTGTCAAACCAAGACCGGCAGGGCAACTTCTGTCAGATTCGCTAATATAAATGCCTTATTCCATGAAAAAATAACCCTTTCGATAACCAAAATACCCGATTCGTATTGATTACCCAATTCCCCTGCAGGCTGAGAATAACCCACACAAATCAAGGGCCCTCGGTGTCAAATTTGATCGCCCTTTATGGGTCATCAGATAGAGCCGTAGGGGATCCCCCGGACGCAACAACTAATTTTATTGTTGTTGGATGAAATATTATTGGCTATAGTTTCATGGCTATTTGTATAATAGTTTCATTTGTCGTTTTTAATTTGGTCGGTTTTAAGCTGTTTTCTTTTTCTAAAATTGAGTCTCCAAAGATCTAGTTGTTTAATTTAGATGTTTGAAATTTTGTAAAAAACAGGTTTTGATGTATTTAAAAAAATGTTCTTATTTTCTTTTTTCTTTCGTCATTTTTAACTCTTTGATCTGTCTTACATTTTGATATATAGCTACGGTTTATATTGAAGATTCTTAGTCCGTTGTATTTTTAAAAAATCATTATAAATAATTCTCAAAATATTCTCATCGTGAAGAGACAGATATTATATTAATCAATATTTAATATTATTAATAGATGATATTGTAATCGTACGAAATATATTATTATGTAGAAGTATTTTCGATATTGTGCAAATGAAACCCAAAATAAACGATGTAACGCCAAATTGGCGAAAACCTTTGTTTCATTTCACCCTATACCAATTCATAATTATTATGTTTACAAACTTTACTAATAATATAGAGTTGAAGAGTTTGTTTGATGGAACACGCTTATCTCAGGACCTACTGGCCGGAATTTAAAAAAATATTTTTGTGTCGGTTAGTCCATTTATCGAGGAAGGCTATCTAATCCATCCATCCATCCATCAACATAGGGCTACGACCAATAGGAGCCGAGAAGTAATTTTAACATTCTTTTATAAAATAATGTAGGGGGCCTAAAGAGCACTACTAGAATGCAAATCGGCAAAAAAAAGTTGTCTGTATGCACTAATCTTCTTGAAGTTCAGGCAACATGTAATACGAAGTATACATGTTGCCTATTTTATTACATTCTTCCGTGATAAAAAATATTTTATCTCGGGAATATGTAACGTAATAGACATTTTTGCACCAACTAGTTCTTACTAATTATATCACCTCACTAATTGACCTTGTACTATTTTTTTTCTGTGACAAACCTAGGGTAGTAGTTTATATTCCTACGGTGTACTAACACGGCAAAATATTTTTAAAGTTATCGCGCTACCCCTAGGTATAGTATGAATGTTGAATAGCATTTTGAAAATCTCAGAAGCAAATTGTACAAAGAACAACTTCCTGGTTTTAGAATGCGGGTTTGGTCCCGAGGGCACTTTACAGAACCGTCCGCAATCTCAGAAGAACTTTATCTTTGTGGCGCTTAATGTATATTGTGGTTTGTGGCAAATGGCAATTGGCCCAGGATAAAAAGTACCTCTCTCTGTCTGTATGGTTCATTTTAAGGCGTAAACTCATCACGTCTTATTTTTAACATAAAAATATACATATAACGGCCCAGTTTGAGCAAGATTCGCGCTAAAAGGACTCCGTACCAGTAAAGAGTAAAAAATTGAGGAAACATAGCTTATTAATTGATGTAGCTTTAGTTTTATACTTCCTAAAAAGCGATAGCGCGATGTAAACGAACTACAGTGCCATCTAGTACCAAGACTAAGAAACTAAAAAAAAGTTTGTTTTATGAGAGCCTCACTTAAATGTTTTTTTATTATTATTTGTTGCTATAGCGGCAATAAAAATTACATATCATGTAAAAATTTCAACAGTCTAGCTATTACCGTTCTTGAGATACAGCCTGGAGATAGACAGTCGATCAGACAAACAGACGTACAGACATCGAAGTCTTAGTAATAGGGTCCGGTTTTTACCCTTTAGGTACGGATCCCTAAAAATTGTCCTTTGACGCAAGTTATTTTATAAGCAAAGCGTTCTGCAAAAGACTTTCATTTACAAGTTTTATTCAAATTATATTCGTATTTCATACTGCTGAATCATATAACATCTGTTGCCATCATAAAATGAAGCCAAATGAACATTTTTATGAACATAAACGCTGAGGATACATGATGATACGCTGGATCTAGAACATAAAAGGGTGTATTTACATACATTTATTTTTCACCGATTTATTTTTTACTACAGCATAAAACTCATGCAAACCAAGTAAAACGTCAACAACAAACAATAAAGAGACAAGCGAAGTTTATTTTGCAAAAAAGGTGCTACTTTGAAACCATTTTTGGACGTAAAACACTTTTATTGCAACCAATTTTACAAAAATGTTATACGCTATAGAAGTTATTTGCTTATTTTTATGATATTTAGGGGGCAAGCGAGCAGACGGGTTACCTGAGGGAAAGCAACTGCCTATGGACACTCGTACATCCGAAGAGTCACAAGTGAATATGAAATAGGCATAGGGGGATTAGACAAGTTGGGCCACCGGTAAACGCACTTACGGTACGAAACAAAGCTATTTCACGACAGGTTTTTGCGAGGCCGTGGTATCACCTCCGGTCGAGCCGGCCCAATCGTTCCGAAGCATGGCTCTCCCACGAATAAATCAATCAATCGTATATAAAACATATTCAATCTCGGTTATTTGATGTCGTGTTCTATTTTTGTCAGATTTATTCTTTATTTATTTATTAACTTATTTATTTTCATAAAAATCGCATAATATTTATTTATATTTGCGCTATATATATATTGTACAAATATAGATACAATTGCACGTATCCTAGGTGCAATTTTATCCTGTAAGTGCACTAGTTTTGTATGAAGATGGGTTTCACCTTTACAACCGCGTGGCAACGTCGTTAGGCCAATATGTATGAAATTTATATTTTACGACATCATTCAAAAGCTTTCTAGAATTTTATATTTGCATAATATAATATATATTTTACCCTAATACTTAATCCTTTTTCACATACACACGATCACCGTGCCACGTAAAGTAATAATTTATTCATACTGTGTACTGTAATAAGTAATAGTAATATGTTAATGAAAAAAACACGAGGAAAACACATAAACAAAATGTCCACGACAGAAAACATGGAATGAATTAAAATGCTTTTAGGCATTTCGTGTCCAAGGATATTGCAATGAGTCATAATAATTATAATTTATAATCAAGTAACAAACAGAAAACAACTCTGTCTTGTTTACAATTATAATTTTAATTATCTAGGAAAAATTGACTGTGAAAATTATTACTAATTACTGAGTGCCGAGTGCGAGATTTTTTTTTGACATTCGACAGTGAACGAGTTTCGCGTTTACTAGGACTTTTATATGGGTTTTGTACATGTGACCGTGTAGAAATTCCACCACCAGGTGGCGCTGGTATAAATCTTATATAAAGTCCAATGTAAACGCGAAACGTGTTCACGATCGAATGTCAAAAATATAATAAATCCTCGATAAAAAAATAGAGTTTCCCCAATAACGACTTGTCTGTTTGTTCAACTTTAACAGTACTGAAAAGGATTTAACTATTCGTTTCTGATACTTAGGAGCTTAAGTATTAACTCAATAGGACTTTGATTGCCAATTAAAACGTATTGATTTGATTATTTTGGAAAATGATATTTTCCGAGCTATTTATTTTGTGAACTCGAGATGTAATATTAAACACCAAAGTCTCAGGGAAGTTACAAGTTGTGTGTATGTGTGAGTCCGAGAGTGTGAGTAATGTATACTAAATATTAGTATACATTACTCACATTTCCGAGCTATTTATTTTGTGAACTTGAGATGTAATATTAAACACCAAAGTCTCAGGGAAGTTACAAGTTGTGGGTATGTGTGAGTCCGAGAGTGTGAGTAATGTATACTAATATTAGTGTTGCCCAAATTCAGTCTTGGTCTTGCAGTCTTGGTCTTGTTCTTGCGTTTTTGCAAGACCAAGACCAAGAAC
>JAOTAV010042329.1:0-17731 GCA_026546445.1 Cyclargus thomasi
GGTACCCGTAACACAAGTCCTTAGGGTACTTAGCACAGGGCCAGATTGACGTGGTGTAAAGCGTCCATAGATATTTAAAAAAAAAATCATAATAACCTTATTACGTATAAAAAGGCAATCTCATAAATCTCACCTTATCAGATTTCGATTGAAACATAGAAATGCCCTAGAAACACATTTAGAATCTAGATAAGCTTACCCAATTAGAACAAATAGTTTGCGCTGGGCGTGAACGACAAATATGTAACAATATAAAACCTATGGTTTATTAGTTAGTGTTATATAACAGCTTACGTCTCGATCTAGAATCTTAGACTCAGGGCATTAGAACTGATACGCTAGTTAATATTAGATAAAACCTAAGGAGTTGTATAGAGCTGTCGGTTTATAACACGGGTCAACATGAAATTTGACTTAGATTGCAAAGCATTAAATTTCGGTAGTTTAGGTCGTAATTAGATGGAAAAAAAATATATGGCATGAAAAACTTTGCTTTTGTGCTTAAAATACTAATTAAATGAAATTTTTAAAAATCTCGGAATTTAATTTTTGCTTGAAAATAAAACTATTGAAATAAAAATGTTTATTATTTTTATTAAGTTTTACTATCAAATTAGCTTACAGCGAAGTGGAAAATAACTTAAAAGTGCACACTTTTACTTTTTATTTTATGTTCATCAACTACTTTTTCTCAATAAACCCCAAATTTAGTCGCCCATCATGTTTTCATTGTATTGGCCTTGATAGCGTTGTTCAAAATTCATGATGTCGTGATGGAAACGTTCTCCCTGCTCTTCGGAATAGGCTCCCATATTGTTTTTAAATTTATCTATATGTACTTTTAATGACATCCTGCAGCCCATGGCCTTAAAATGTAAGCAAATCCTCAACCAACTTTTCGTAGTTTTCAGCTTGATTATTTCCTAAAAATCCAGAAACTACAGCTTTAAAACTGTTCCAACTTGCTTTTTGAGTACGATTCAGCAACGTTGGAAATTTTACGTTGCGTTAATACCCCACTCTCACCGCGCGGTCTTAAAAATATTGAAATCTATCAAAATTTATGAAAAAATTGAAAAATAAGTATTATTATTATTATAACTTTCACAAAAGCAAACTTTATACCGAAAAAAGGTATTTTCTTTTAGTTTTTGTGCATAACTAACTGGAAAATAATAGTATAAACTTTAGGACAAAGAACGAAATTTTTTTTGTAGAGTCGTGTTATTGAAGACATAATTAGAATTGCCGCATTTTTGCAAAAATGGACGCTTTAGGACCGGAAAAATGGTTTGAAATTAGAATAATTTGATTTTAATGGATAGCTACATGTCATTGTCTAGCTTGTCTAAGTTAGATAATTAAATCGAAAAATCACAAGATTTATCAAAGCTTGATGGGAGAAAAATTAACATTTACTGGAATGTTGTAAAATGTTAGTTATCCGCTTCATCCACTTACGTCTTCAATTATATATTGATTTTTGGTGATGTTGATCATAATGGCGGTGATGATGTCGTAATAGCAGTATGTGGATTGTTTGATTAAACTCCTTAGCTATAACTCACACACCCTCATATCTAATAGGGCTGGCACTAAGGACAAAATAAAATTTAATGTAACAATATTTTTCTAGAGCACTTGAAATTAGACTAACTTAAATTAACACTTAAACTTCTAGATTTTATTTATTTCATAACTTATAAGATTGGAGTTTCAATTAGTAGTCCTTGCTTAATTTTGGTATTTGTTACAAAATCAGGGACAAAATGAAATTATAACAGTATAATAATGATACAAAGATAAGACACAAAATAATGATAGCCTCTGTGATGTTTAGTCATATTTTTAATGATCTATTTATCTATTTATTTTATTGTACTCTTTATTGTACACAAAGTTGTTACAATTAACAGAGAAAGACAACATTTTTGCAATGGGAGAGCCATGCTTTGGCATGAATGGGCCAGCTCGACCGATGTGATACCACGGCCTCACAGAAATCTGACGTGAAACGATGTTCTGCTGAGTTTCGTCCAGTGAGTGAGATAACCAGTGGCCTAACTTCCCTAATCCCTTATCCCTATTCCCATTCTCTCATAGAAGCCGGCAACGCCCTTGCGACTTCGGATGTCGCTAGTATCTATAGGCAACGGTAGTTGCTTTCCATCAGGTAAACCGTCTGCTCGCTCGTCTGCCCCCTAAATATAATTTAAAAAAAGGAACTTATTTCTACAAAGAAATCTCTTAAAGCAGCCTTACAGAGAGAAACAAGTTATCGTTTGTAAAAAATTATTGCTATTTTAATTTGTAAAAATAGCAATTAATATATAAGGAAAATAATAGTAACTACTTTAAAACATATTTTTTCGTCAACTCGTCAGTGACAACCTTGATTATATTAAGCGAGGATCTCTTAATCATCGATTTGGTTTATTGCTCCGCTGTGTGGACAATTGTTGTTTATTGTTACATCGTTTCGGGGCCAGCCGGTGATTCGTTATCGTGATGTAACGGTTTTTAATCTGGACACCGAAATTATGATCTGTGGCTAATATAATCAACGCGTATGCATTTACTATATTAGCCACAGATTATGCGTGCACAAGGATGAATATATAAGAGAGATTCTTATACAGTTCGTAGATATTTCATCTATACTTACATTAAAAAACGCGAAAGTGTGTCTATCTGTTACTTCTTCACGTCCAAGCGACGATTTCGCTGAAAATTGGTATGGATGCAGATGGATAGCTTACATGTGAAAGCATAGTGCAAGATCCTATTATTTTGTGATCTTATGTCGTGCTATAAATGTCACCGACAATGTTCATATGTCCCATCAGTTTTGCGGACGGGCTAGTTACAATAATAAACTTCTTTTAAAAACTTTTTAAACTTAATAGTTTTAACTTAACCTAGTAACAGAATAATTTGTTTTACATAACTTTTATTAATTTTGACGTTTTAATAGATGTCTTGATATACTAAATTACGAATGCTGAATCCGATTGCAGTGGACGCACTCCATCGGTATATGACAAATGACGACGCTTCGTCCTCTCCGTACGCCTTGATTCTATTATTTTAGTTATCTGTCGGGTGGGTTTGACATTACGCGACCAACTTACTTAGATCCCAGTCTGGCTGTTTATCAACTTCCCAGTTTGTACAATGGACATGGGTGTAGATTTTTCATTAAATATTCTGTACCTTCCCGCGAAACAAATAGAAATAACAGGTTGTGCCCGGAAATCTAATCAATGCTGTCTCTATTTAAACCTCTTCGGTCGTGGACAACTGCATTCGGTTTTCAAACGGAAAACATTCGATTTTCAAACAGAAAACGTTCGATTTTCAAACGAAACTGCCGTTGACAGAAACCACTTCTTTGTCCCAGCTGAAATTACTGTACACGTTCCTAATTCAATTTTAACTTTTTTATTTTCTTATCAGTGGAATAGATTTAGTGCCTTTGTGTGAAAATAAAAAATACTAGGTTTTACCTTTTTTATTTTATTCCTTAAGCGACACTGTACTTAGAATACATTAAAATAAATTTCTTGGCAACGCTTATAAAAAACTTTTAACTTTAAGATTCTTACCGAAAAAATAAAAACACCTTATTTTTTAACTTTTTTAATGTTTCTAACATCTTGCCAAGATCATCTCATAAGATTGATTTTTGATTCTTTTTTGATAATGAATAATGAAGAAACACTACAGGTTTCGAGAGCAGACAGAGTAATATTTAAATTCAATTTTTTTCTAATTTAAATAAACTCGGACGTGACGAAGTTACAGACTGAGTCATAATATAAAAAAAATATTCGAATTATAATAAACACAACAGCTTATTACTATTTTCAAAAAGAAGAGATACGTAAATTTACGTTGTTTACATTTAAATGAATAATTTACGTTCCATCCGAGCTAGAATGAGTCTTATTAAGACGATAAATTTGCTCCCAGAATTCTGTCCACGCTACACGCTCTAATAAAATAACTACACGAGTTTCGTCCACTGTGTTTGCAAATAAAACAGCACACTTTACTGTTATGAGAGCGAGCTATGTATTTTTCTCCGGCTTTATCTTGTTTAGTGCATTTGTTCAATGGTATTTCTCATGAATTGTGATGTTTTTTAGTTTTTGTGTGATAAACTATCGGTTGTCTAGCGGCTTAATGACGCTCGGGGGTGGTGAGTCTTAACCAGCTATAAAAAAAATCTAAGTTCTTCCACCGAGCGGTCCTCGAGTAAATTTCTGCCTCGCAAGGTAAAACTCCTAAATAAAATATCGCCAGCAGTATTTCGAGACCGAACCGACCTGAAAATTCTTAGAAAAAAGAACAAAATATATTATCTAATTAATAAACCAGAACCTTTAAAACCAACGCCGACCAACGCAACTGCACTTTTCTTATGTTATGTCCATGGGCGGCGTTTGCTTTCTTTCAGGTAACTCTTTTGTTCGTTTGCACTCTTATTTTAAAAAGAAACTAGATTTTTTTGACAAGAATTGTAAATGATCCAAGACTTTTGATTATCATATTAGTATGTCATCGTATCGTCAAGGTTATATCTATACTAATAATATAAAGCTGAAGTTTGTTCATTTGTTTGGACGCGCTAATCTTAGGAACGACGGGCCGCAATTAAAAAAAATCTTTTGCGTTGGTTAGTCTATTTATTGAGGAAGGCTATAGGCTATATAACATCACGCTACGACTAATAGGAGCCGCGCAGTAGCCAAAAAATGTTGTAAAAACGGAAAAAAATACGTCGATTCGGGCGGACGCAGTCGCGAGCAACAGCTAGTGTATATTTATGTCACTTTAACTTATAACTTAGCAAATAGTTGCTTAGCACGTATCTCACACTGTCTTTAACGTGGAATAAAATAAATATATCGATTTTACCTAACCTACAGGATATACTTAATATTCGGGAAACCGATGAAATATTCAATAATACCTCAAGCAATCCATCACATACCAACCCCGCACCGGGAGCGGTTTTTTGACGGCTGACTGACTGGGGTGTGTAGAAAATGTTTTTTATTATTGTCCGCATTATTATCCTTTGTAATAGTCTAGGTATTTGAAGCATGGTGACTTGGAAGAAATGTTTTTGGTATTAACGTAACGAAAAAAGCTTAACACAAATCTACAAAATATCTACAACACTTCGTAGCAAATCAACGGAACTTCGTAGCAATTCTACGAAACTTTGTACAAAATCTACGGAACTTCGTAGCATATTATATACGAAACTTTGTAGCAAATCTACGAAACTTCGTAGCATATCTACGAAACTTTGTAGCAAATCTACGAACCTTTCAAACAAGATTTACGAATAAATGAAACTGCAAATATGTAATTTTTGTTGTAACTGTGTTTAAACATAAAACATGAATACATCACATACAAATATAATTATCACGAAGTAAACACTTTTGACTTCCCAACCAATTTCCGAGCTGTCAACAAATCAGTCACAGATATGTAAACACTAATTACTACATATAAACATATAATTAAGTCATTACATATTATGCAAACACACTAATAGATTCGGTCGGTTGATTTGCATCATTAAATAGATTATGGCAGCTAATGACACATTTTGTACATGGCTACCTGTTTTAGGGTTAACCGTGATATGGTGTTGTTCTAGGGTTAAAGTTATTATGTAGGGTTAATGATATTGTAGTGTTATTTTATGGTTAAGATCGAAGTGAGTTTGTGGTAAGCAAATAAGATAATTTTGAAACTTGTATTTTTTATGATATTCAGGAGGCAAGCGAGCAAACGGGTTACATGATGGAAAGCAACTACCATCGCCTATGGACACTCGTAGCATCCGAGGAGTGGCAAGTGCGTCGCCGGCCTTTATGAGGGAATAGGGAATGAGAATAGGGATATAGGGATTTTGAGCCACCGGCAAACTCACTCACTGAACGAAACGCAGTACAATGCCTTTTCACGCCAGTTTTCTGTGAGGCCGTGATATCACTTTGGTCGAGCCGGCGGATCCTCCTACGGCAATGAGCATCCGTATTATGTACTTGATATCGGAAAATGTCACATCGGTATACGCCTCTACGGGGGTTTGAACCTGCACCCTCTCGAGTGTAAACCAAAGGTCTTACCCACTAAGCTACGGACTTAGTACTTGTATAGTGTGTGCGCCATACATAAGTGCTTCCTCCTCTTTTTTTAGTCTAATGATAGTATTATAGTGCTAACTAAGTTTTAAAAAGTCAGTGATTTTCATAAGTCAGTTTTATTAAGACCATTTTAGTACTATCTTGTCACTGACTATTAAAACTAAGAAAAACGGTGAAACAAGTCACTCTATTATGTAAAAACCACGATTTTCAGGATATTCCAGGGTCAACAGCTTACAATTTTATTCTCATACTAGTTGTTGCCCATAAATTCGTTGCGTGAAAATCTGTATATCACGGGAACCGTACGTTTTCCCGGGAAAAAAATATCCTATGTGTTGTCTATACTTGAATAAAAAAAGATTTATTCGAATCCATTCAGTATTTAATGAGAAAACCTTTTTTTTTTGGCGATTTGTGTTCAATTACTGTTCCTAAGTCTCCCAAATTGATTAGTTTGTAAAAATATTATTCGTACAGACACCAATTTTACTGTCTTATTATACGTATGATAAATAAACACGAATTAATATTTTAGGGAAAAAAAGGGAAGATTTATATATATTTGGCGATTATAAAACGTTTTCCACGGATTAAATACGCGCAAAGCTACTTACGTCTCCTATGTCCAAATCTGAAAGAGTTTCCGAGCCCTTGTAAACAAATCCTATAAAATCCCTCGACAGATCACCGTTCGATAACAAATTTTCAACCGTGACACATTCAAATAAGGTAAATTTTTCTCTGGCGAGGCCTAAAAGTATTATTTTCATATGATTATTTGTCAACATGCCAAAGTAGCCCTTTGGTTTGGTATCCCTTTTCTATCAAATACGTAATAAATATCATAAGGGTGAATAGAGGTGCCTTTTATTAAAATTATTTATTTTCTTTCATGAGTGCATTATGGAAATTCCTTTGTCAGGTGAAATTAAATTTTCTGGTTGTTTGTAATATATTAGTATGATGAATATATTTTGCACGGGGTTTAGAGTAATGATCAAATTGAAATATTTCGTCTCGGAGTAAAGTAAAATTTCGTTTGACTAAGTCAGAAAAATAGTTAGGCAAACTCTTTGACTTGCACAACTGCTGCCTTACAACTTGACGCATTCGAACTTAGTTTGGGACACGTTAAATAATTATGTTGGAGTTGCTGTAGAGTTTGGTCCCATCTTCCAATAGTGTTAATGATGAGAGTGGTATTGGGTATTAAAACAAAAAGGCCAAATGTGAGTTGGACACGCGTACAAAGGGTTCCGTACCATATGAGAGCAAGCGTAGGTGAAAATTGTGTTTTTTGTATGAGAGCCCACCTTAATCAATAACTTACACCTTAATAATAATTTGGTAACTAGTTAGAAAAGTGTAAAAAATTAGATATAGAACTAAGTATTTTGTGAAGATTTCAAATGCCTGCCTGTAGTCATTATTGATTTCGAGCAAGAAATAGCAAAAATATCTCGTTTGTTATATGAGAGCCCTTCTCATATATCGAATTTATTTCGGTTTTAGTATTGGTTGTAATAATGGCAGCAGGAATACCCACACATTTTGTAAAAATTTCAGCCTATTCCTTTTAGAATTTTTTTTTACATTTTTTGAGATACAGTCTGGAGACTGATAGACGGGCAGATGAACAGACAGTTAGACAGACGGACAGACATCGTAGTCATAGTAATAGGCTCCCGTTTTTACTCTTTAGGTACGAAACCCTAACAAAAAACCGGCCAAGTTCAACTTAGATCCGCGTACGAAGAGTTCCGTACCAGTAGCGAGCAAAACATTGAGAAAACGTGTTACAGAAAGTTAAATAACTGTAACACATCACGTCGTATCAAGTAATAGGGCGATACCGATGACATCATAGTGACATCTAAAGAAAGATATTACATATGTTGTCTGAGACTCCCCCATAAATCTTTAATTAATTTTAGTAACTGTTGTTATTACGATATAGAAATGGATAATCTATGAATATGTTAATTCCCTAGCTATTACAGTTTTTAGGGCATAGCTTGGAGACAAACACTCAGTAAAACTATTACCAGCAGTAATTCCGGACCGCTACAACCTACAAACCTTCAAGAAGATAGCGTATTGCCTCTTAAAAGGGCGGCAACGCACCTGAAACCCTGTAGTTGCGAGTGTCTATAGGCGTCGGTAGTTGCTTTCCATCAAGTAACCCGTCAGGCCGACGGTCAGACAATAGACTGTTACGTATTTTAGAAAAAAAAACATAAGTCAAAACCGACTCCATAAACGTAATTCTGCTTAATTCCATCAACTGTACCAACATTGAGTACTTCGAACTCGGTATAAAATTTATGTTTAGCTACGTTTGCAAAATATCAATTGAAAACCATAACAATATGTGTGTAAACTATTGAATAGTATAAACACAATACCTCTGTTGTGGAAAATTGATAAAAATATTACATTAGCATTTTGTAGTTCGACAGCGAAACAAACTCGCCCGGTCTCGCTCTGTAAACAATATGTAAACGACGCTACAATTGAGTCTGTTTACATTTGGTAGAGGATTGGGTACATACGGGAGCAAATTTCATCGAACCATCGCACGTTAAATAAGATAGGATAAGCCAAGTTACATCATTTACATTAAGGCCATTTTTCCACCGCTGTTAGTCATGTAGGGACCATGTATGTGTGAATGCAAGTGTCAGCAGTTTTGTGTCTGGAAGGCGATATATGCTCGTGGCGACAGGCAGTCACTGCATGAGGTCAGGCCAGTGTGTTCGTTTGTCTAGTTTCGGAATAATAAAAGGCCAGAATCATTATAAAGTATTTGTTTTAATTAACGCTAGCCCGAAGGACTAAATGTGTAACTAGAGGACTCCTACAGTCACCGTTGACGAAATTATTATGGATCGATAAAATGCCATAGGCGACAGATTTCATTTCGCTCTGCGTCTGTCATGACGCAATGTCGGTAGAAAATGAAACCTGTAGCCTATTTCACAGTCATTTTATCAGTCCAAAAAATCTCGTTGTCGGTGACGGCGTGCAGTGGACAAACGGCATACGGTCGACGGTCGTTAAACGTGTGTCCGCGACGGGTGCTTGTCTAAGGCCGTTTTTCAGTCGAGATTATTTCAGCCCACTAAAATTGTACTTTATGACTTAGGTTACATACGACATACTGACATAGCTTACATTTAACTCTACGCTACTACAATGATGGCTGGGCCTCTAGAGTAATATTGGTAGAAAATAAAACCTTTAGTTTAAATATTATAGTGGCATTTGATTAGTCCAAAATAATCTCGTTCTTCGGCAACAGTTGCGGTGAACAGACTGCCTAACGCAGCTTTGCACTAATAAAACATATAAAAAATACGCCTAACGAAGCAGAAGGTTCTGTTGATACCTATTTTAATTCCAAATGGTTATATTACTTCAGTTTTTAGGGTTCCGTACCCAAAGAGTATAAACAGGATCCTATTACTAAGATTTAGATGTCTGTCCGTCTACCTGTATGGCTGGCTGTCTGTCTGTCTGTCCATCTATCTGTCAGTCTGCATCTATCTGTGTCTCAAAAACGGTAAGAGCTAGACAGCTGAAATTTTCACAGAATATGTACGACATTACCGCCATAACAACAAATACTAAAACCAAAGTAAATTTAAGAAGTAAGGGGGGCTCTCTAATAAAAAACTTGGTGGTGCTTGAAATTTTAACAAAAATACTAAGTTGTATTTATACTTTACAGTTCAGTAATAAAATTCAAACGAAATTAATAATTTAGGTGGTATACAAAAAACACATTTTCTCCGATGTTTGCTTTAATACAGGTATACTGGGTACTCGCCAGTTTTTAACAACAAGCACGCTCGTGAAACTACGAGATTGTATGTTTCCACGTAATAGATTCATCTGTATTCGTGAAAGTTTTTGCCGTGACTTTCTTTCTGTATCGGGATTGAATTGTTTGAACTTGTTTTGTGCTGCCTTGATTTTGAATTCCATTAATTGTACGTGGATGTGGCCGATGTAATTACAGGGCTAGACTTTATTCGGTTAAGACCTGAAAATATAACAACGATACGAAACGATTGGAAAGCCTGATTCAAAGTCAACTTTGAAAGTGAATTTGCATGGGTACCAAATTTAGTCGTTAATAAAATAACAAAATATTATTTTCGCACTAGGCTTTTGTAAGAAATTGTGGAAAAACTACATAATCTTCCTTGTAGAATTAATGACTAAATAGTCAGTCTGTAAACCATATTATTATTAGCTGCGAAAAATTGGCAGATGACGGACGACGCCGCCGTGGGAGGCCTCGGAAATGATGGCGAGACAAACTGGATGTTTACAAGCCAGGCTGGCCTGCGGTGGCCTTAGAATGAGAAACATGAAAAACCTTGAGGAAGGACTTTGTCAAGCAGTGGGGCAGTATAGGCTCCTAAAAAAAGCTTTGCAACGTTCTCTACTTTTTCAATATTATTTTTTACATCATTATGACCACAGAATATTATTCATAGCCAAAACTTATTCTGAAATATGTTTATTACGTAAATGATTAATGTTTTTGCATATTAGCATGCAGATCTTAAGTAATAGCGTCTAGGTATTGTACCGAGTCTAGCTCAGACTGATAGCCTGCAATTAATCACTGCTTTTTGTTCCTGCTCTTAGCATAATTACTGTAAGAACATCTAGAACCTAGGTTCAAGACTTGACAAGAACCTAGGTTTACGGTATTATTAAAATCTTGTTGAAGCAATGTGAAGTGTTATGGGATTTGCAGAAACGAAACAGAAAAATCTTGTGTCGTATTCTTTGTGCATTTATTTCTGTGCATTCATTTTACTTCATTTATAAAGTAATTTTAATGTGTTCTAAATTTAAATGTAATCGGAATTACAAGTATATAAGTGTGCACTACTCTATTAAAATACAATTTTATACTTTTGATATCGAATCCTAAACATAAAAAATTAAATTTCGACCTGCGCATAAATACTTTAAAAAAGTAGCAAAGATATTCAGAATAACTATAGAAAAAATATAAAAAAAAGCTCAACTTATTATGATTATTTTTTAAATTAGCAAACAAAATGGCGTCTCTTGAACCTTATAGCGATCGCAGTCGAACTATCTAGCGCTTGTTTCTTCATATCCGGACATTTCATTATCTATATAAAAAGTCGACCTGTCTGTTTGTACATTTTATATTCATTGAAATATTTTTTTTAAATAAAAGTTGTCATTGCTGGAGATTTTTAAAACTAATTTAATGCTTCTTCTCAACTTTCCATCCCTGATGATGATGAGGATCTCCCGTGATTGATACCCATTTGCCTATCCTAGAGACACTTTAGACACTATAAACAAAAAACATTAATTGATTAAGTTCTCAGAAAAACTGTTAGATATCCTTTGAAATACCATCAAAAAGCGAAGTCACGGTCTCATCTTATACCCCTTATCTCTGCAGTTTCTTTTCATTGTCTCTATACAGTTTTTATACCAGCTATAGTATAGTTTGAATAGTTTTTACGCGGTCCTAGCGCGCCAACTCCCTCTTAATGCGCTACTCGGGACGAAGGATAAAATTTAAGAAGCTCAGATTGAAAACATTGAATTTATGTTACAATCTCGGATTTTACAGTTTTAAACTAAGGGGAATATCGCGAGAAAATCTTTTGAAAGAACAGTTCAGATGAAAGTTAAAATTCTATTTCCTACTAATGTTATAATTGAAGACATAAGTAGATGAAGCAGATAAATAACATTTTTAGGACTCCCGGATTTTGGGTTAACGGACGTTTTGGAATCCGAAAAAATTATTAAAATTAAATAATTGTGGGTTTGATGTCTAGCTAGATAATAAAATAGGTAAAATATAAGTTTGTCAAAATTGTATGGGGAAAAATTAGAATATACTCGAAGGTTGCAAAATGTTAGTTATCTGCTTCATCCACTTATGTCTTCAATTGTGAAAGTTTTCTGGATCTTTGTAAATTAATGACGCTCATACTACTCAACTGATTTTATGCGATTTGGAAGATAGAGTATTACGTGACTCAAGATACTTTGAGATACTTTTTATTTTGATTACATGCTCACATAATTCTTTTCACGTAAACTCGACGATGACTTTGTCGAAATCGGTCATGTGTTTATTACGAATTCGTAAAATCTAAGAAAATATAGTGTCCGTGGCCTAGTGGGTAAGACCTTCTTGTGTTAAGTGGGTTCGCACTCGAGAGGGTGCAGGGTCGACCCCGGTGGAGACGTGTACCAATGAGACATTTTCCGATCTCAATTATAATACGCATGTTCATTGCGGTGGGAAAGCCATGCTGCGGCTCGAGTGGGCCGTCTCGTCCGGAGTGATACCACGGCCTCACAGAAAACTGGCGTGAAATTACGTTGTGCTGCGTTTCGTTCAGTGAGTGACTTTACCAGCGCGGTGACCCCCCGGTTGCCCCTTAAATATCATTAAGAAAAACATGCCTACGTGACCGCGTAATATCTCTACGTACCCCGCGTAGCACCACTACGTTCCTACGTAGCACAGCTACGTCCTCAAGTAGCACCTTTAAGTAATCACGTAGCATCTCAAATCTCCACGTACCTACGTAGCACTTCAACGGAATAAAACTAGATTTGTCTATATCGATTCACTTTCATTAATTACTCTCATTTAAAATATCTGTTTAAAATATATTTACTTTTGGATTCCATTACGGATTTATTTTTGCAACTTTATTGAACAGAACAACAGTCTCGTAACATCTAAGTTATTTATAACATAAGTATTCGAACTGAAATCGCGACCCAGATTTTCAAATGGGCTGTTACTATCAGCAATATATTATTGAAGAAGATATTGTGACACAAGAATTTTTATATATTAATTAAGGTATTATTTTATTACATTTAGTATCTGTGTAAAGTGTTTTATATATAATGTTGAGTAATTTGTACATTCATTATATTTGTGTGTTCTTTCGTTTGCACATGCACGCTTATCTCGTCTACAATCTCACCTTTGCCCGTCGTTGCCTGGAAGAGATTGCTACTTAGTATTAATGCCGCCTTTGTGACACCAATGTATTTTTATTATGATTTTGTATAACTTTTGTATCATTGTGTTGTGTGCGCAATAAAGAATATTTCATTCATTCATTTTGTACAATCCGTTCTAATTATATTTAATTTGAATAACGTAGATTAAGTTTAATCTGTATCGGTTCATTAGTAAAGAGGAACCAGACAGACAGACATACTTTTAACGTTTATAATAAATAGTTGGTGCCCGCAAAAATTTGTTCATCAAGCGGGAACCGTGCATTTTCCAGTGATAAAAAGTATCCTATATGTTGCTAATATTTATTCAAATCCATCCAATAGTTACTGAGATTAGCACTCCACCATTGATTATTTTATTGTAAAAATATTAAATGTACAGACACTCCAATTTTACTGTTTTATTATATGTATAGATAAAAGTACAAAATGACATCCGTAACTTTTTTATCTTACCCGACTGCGTGTATGTATGTATGAATGTTTGTATGTATGTATGTATGTATGTATGTATGTATTTATATTGTTTGGCACGCTATGCGAGCCTATACAGCTTGATGGTTTTAACGTATGGGTTATAGTTAGATTCGTCTTGATAGCGCAACGGACACTGGGTACCTTCGATAAAATATTATAAAAATTTTCAGTTGCCGTCTAAAAAGTTGCACCGGCAAAACCGCACTTAAGCGCTATTCCGCTCCTATTCATTCCGAGACCGCGATTTTAGCTTACGTAAGATTGTGAGCTTTCACTCAGTAAGTTAAGTTTTATTTTTCAAAACGCTTGATTTTGTGTCTTGGTGCCTTTATTTTATTAAATTTTTAAAGAATCTATGCATCTTATTAATATTCGATCAAAGCTGGGTGAGCGAACAAATGTGAAAATGTGAAAATCAAAATGGCGGTTTTCGAAGTCAAAATTGTAAGGGTACAAAAATTTTTTTTCGCCCATTTAGGTCGAGTAGGTTATCAAAGTGAAGGGCTTTAAAAAAATATTTTAGAAACAAACATAACTTGATGTTTAAATTGCAATGGTTTCTGCAGTCGGGTTTTCCGTTTTTAGATATTTATCTTGTACACTTCATTCATGGCCTAACAGAGCAATCGGCTTGAATTTTGGCATAGACTTATAAAGATGAGAAGTATTTTAGGCGATTTTTTGGATTCACGTGAACGATGCCGCGGCTAAAAGCTGGTTTCCTGTATTAGGAAAGGATAATATTATAAAAGGTAAATATTTATTGTTTTGTCTTAATTTATATCCTCAATTCGACCTAACCTTTTAGCATGGATTGCCCGCGACAATAAACATAGGATGGATAAGATTCATACAATTTAATCCAATCCATTTGGAAATGGGTATATTTGTTGTTAATTGTTGACAAAACAACTTAAAAGCCCTCCTAATTGTGCCGTTCGATTTAAAACCTTATTCAGCTGTGTTAAGAGTGTGAACTTCAAGTCAGGTGGAAGATAAGGTTGTAGAAATCGTGTCAGAGGAAACACGAATATTGTTCATCGGTTGATTGAATTGGCTTCCGAAGGGTCGGGCGTCTGTTCTCATATTCCGACAGAATTTACAATAACTATAGTACAGTCCTATGTGGGATATAGTTATGACTATTATTTCTGGGTTTCATTTGTTTATGTTCTGAGAAGAATTAAGTTTCGCCCCAAAAAAAAATTAACACCGTCACACAATACTTTTTTTTAACTATGGACGCTTCACGCCACGTCAGTCTGGCAGACAACGGAAATATTTTTAATATTTTTATATTATACACATATTTAAAATTTTTATTACATGATACACATATTTAATACACATCCAAGACCCAGGAACATGGAAAAATTATTTGATCCGTCGGCGAACCCGCGACCCCCGGCTTATGCTACCAACGTGCTTAGCAACAGAGCCACAGAGGTCGTCAAAAGTTGGAGCTTTTCAGAATGTATCTGTATAAGCTGGGCCTGTTTCATCCTTAACATGACGTTTATACTTTATTTAAACATAATCTAAAGAATTTGACGGGCCTAGTAATAAAGTTACGCAAACAAACTTTCGAAGTTATTGCGTTTTTCCTCCACACCGGTTTCGGTGACGACCGGTTTCATTGAAAACAGGCTTGTGACGCAGAAGTAATTTTATAGAGCCCAAAGGTTTACGCAGAATATAGAAGCACTCTCTCTTTCTATACTCTCATAACCCAGTGGGGCGTTCGACCGACACTACTAGTTAGAAACCAGGAGCAATACCGACTTGCTTCTATTTAAACACACAAAGTGTACAAAAGTGTGTGTGTTACTCAACTCTTTTTTATGATAAGAACGAATAAAAAAATTATTTGCCAGTTTTAAAATACGTAACATATAAATATCAAATTACGACGTGTGCCATATATAGATAAGACGTTGTTAAAAACAAGTTTTCAACAGAAATGTCCCCCGAAATCCTCTAGGGTTTCAATTATATGAAAATAACAACACAAATAAAGCTAAGCACACACGATACGCGATATTTTAAAGGAGACGGACATGAGAAGACCTTTAAAAAGAGGGCCCAATTTAATTTGCGGACAATATCGGGTGTAATCCCAAACATATTGGACGCGATATAAAAAGCTTTGATGTCATCCAATCCCTCTGTTTCTTTAAAATATTGGCTTCATTTTTGTGAACGCGTCGTCCATTCGAATAGCCTAAACCAATAGCATGTATTTATTTAGGTATTCGAATTTCAAAAGAGATTTTTTTGTAACTTAAAAAACAAAATAAGTAATGTCTGACAAAATTTTTAAAATGATAGAACATTTATTTTAACAAAGCCAAAACAAATGTTTTTTTTTTGTTTTCGCATAAATAAAATTTATGTTTAAGGTTTTTTATTTCATTTGTTCATGTGATTCTATGATGTTGTGCTTATCAAATTTTTCAGGGTCTAGCAATTATTTTTCAAAGCAAAAAATAATTCTTTTAAAATTCCTCATTAAATATTTTCGATTTTTATTTGTTCCTTTTTTGATTGCACCATTATCTAAAATATCTAAAGCGTGATATAAAATTATTACATCTCATTTTGTCAAAGAGAATGGGAATTATTAAATTTTAATAGCTTCAAAGTTCCGATGGCTGACGCGTGACTTATCAAAGGGAATTTTCCCTTTGACCTTTTGGGACAGTGTGAAATATGCTTAATGCTTTAATTGTTCCCGTAAAAACGCGCGTCAAATTTTACGCGGAATTCTTTGCGGATCGCCCCTAATTTATTTTTTGTATTTCGAATGTTTGAATTTTCCGTAATTGGAATATAATACGGTATTTCTGTTTTTTTATATACAAAATTGAAACACATTTTAAAAGCATAATTATTAATATTAACATTGATTTTATTATTACAACTTTAAATCTCAAATCATGATTATGTTTGTATTGTGTTTATTATTCAAAGTATACCTTCGTGTCATATCGTTTTGATGTATTCGGACCTAAGCTTTGATTTTTCTGAGTAGATCTATTCAACCTGATACAAACTTTGTACCCGTGTATTGAATATTTCTTGTCTTACATATAATAAAACAGTGAAATTGGCGTGTCTGTACATTTTGTATTTTTACAAAATATCTTTACCTCTATACATATAATAAAACAGTAAAATTTGTACAAAATAATCAATATTGAAGAGGTAAGGTAAAAAGTAATATAACACAAATCGTCAGAAAAATGTTGTCTGTTTATACGCGTTAATCTCCGGAACCACACGGACGGATTTAAATAAATCTTTTTTTGTTTAATAGCTGCTAATACTGAGCGACATAAAGATACTTTTTATCCCGTGAAAATTTACGGTTCCCGCATGATATACAAATTTTAGCGCAACGAAGTTGCAGACAAATTTTTAGTAATATTAAATTTTTACTGCAATACCACTGTACTCAGCCCGTTCCTATAAAGCTTATGACAGTAAACATTTAAGTACAAACTAAGTCAGAACTCATTAGCACTTACGCAGATACCCGCAATAAACTTACGTTAATCCGCACGCGTAAAACGTCTTGCGTTAACGTTATCTTACGTGGTGTCGTTACGTTTACGTTACGTTCGCGTTACGTTGCGAAACGTAAAGTTTTATTGTACGGCTTTCATTGACTGATAAGGTGTACTCGTCACTTTATAACTCATGTCGCATCACTCATTATGTTACCCCTTTGGGGTGGTTTTCATTACTCTTTCTTAAGAGGTCGGCATTTTGTAATTTTGGAGAATTTTTATGAGATGAGGACATGTACTTTGTAGGACGGTGTTAAAATGTTAGTTTTTTATAAGGTACAGTAAAAGTTGCATTTGGCTTCGATAAAACTCGTGAGCTTCACTAAAAAATTATTTCGTCTGGTCCTGACTTAGTGGCTTATCACGTGTAGTGGTCTTTTTTATGATATTTAGGAGGCAAGCGAGCAGACGGGTTACCTGATGGAAAGCAACTGCCGTCGCCCATGGACACTC
>JAOTAV010042340.1:0-17730 GCA_026546445.1 Cyclargus thomasi
AAAGCTCTAGAATGAACTATCACCAGCAGTATTTCCGGACCGCTACGACCTACAAACCTTCAAGAAGAGAGCGTATTTTCTCTTAAAAGGCCGGCAACGCACATGCAACCCATACAATTTTATTTAAAAAAAACCCATGCCAGTTAGTCACGTTACCCACCTCTCGTCCTCACGTCGGAAGGTATGCAGGCACGTCCGTTTAGTCATGTCCCACACCCGTATAGACTTATCCTCGCTGTTGGACAGCAGCAGCTCGTGACGGGCGTGGAACAGCGCGCAGGAGACGTTGTGGTAGTGACCGCGGCAGGCATCCACCTCCCACGCCTGGGAATAACAAACATATATCCAAACTTCCATACTTACTAAAATAACTATATACATATAATAAAACAGTGAAATTGGAGTGTTTATACATTTAATATTTTTGCAAAATAATCAATGTGGGGGTGCTAAAGAACAGTAATAGAACACAATACATATCGACAAAAAAATTTTTTTTTGTCTGATTGTCTGTTTGTCTTTTTGTACGCGCTAATCTCAGAAAGTAGTGGACGGATTTAAATATATCTGTTTTCGTTTAATAGCTATTATGTCAGGGCAACATATAAGATACTTTTTATACGAGAAAAATGTACGTTCCAAGCATGGTATAAAATTTTTTGGGCGGTTGTTGTGTTGTGTTGCGGACACCAACCAGTACTAAACTAATATTATAAATGCAAAAGTGTGTCTGTCTGTTACCTCTTCACGCTGAAACCGCTGAATCTATTTTGCTGAAATTTTGTATGAAGATATTTTGAGCCCCGGGGAAAGACATAGAATACTTTTTATCCCGGAAAAATGTACGGTTTCCGCGCGACAAATGAATAATATGAATCACGCGACACCAAATTAAATAAATAAAAATATTCATTCATCAGTAATGATGAGTGTGGATTCGAAACAACTGTAATGTTATATCAAAAACTCAAAACATCGGATTTATAAAAACTAGAGGTCGAAATTTGATCATAAATATTTGAAGCCATCGTGTACAGGAGTTTTAAAAAATATTATCTATTCTTTATTCAATCACAGACTTCAGTCATTAACATAAAGAGTATTTCTTGTATGATAATGGTGTCATATCAAAATATTGTAGTGTGCGTACGTTGTGTTAAAAATACTAAAGAATAAAGCATATTTTAAAATAATATTGGTATTCAAAGCTCTTCCTTCTTATCAACAATAAGTGGGAAAAATTTCATGCCTTCACATCTACGCGTCTTTCGTCAAAAGGGGTACAAAGTTTTCCGCTCGCGTATTAATATACAGATAACTTTTACAACACAGCTTATGTGTATAGCAGTTGTCACTAAATAGACGTTTACACTATCACAGCAACTTCTACAACAACAGAATAAAACCAAAAAAATCGGCAAATTGTTTTTGTTTTCATTCAATTGTTATTACGATCTGGCTGCTTCTGGCTGAGGGAACATATACCACAGTTAGAGTCCACACTGTCAATTTCTTTTATAGATTTGATTAAACTTCACTTACATTTGTGAAGTCTAATTTTAAATCTGTTGGTGACACACCCCCGCCCCCTATAATGTTACTTCGTGATTTCACATGAAGAAAATTGAAACAGCACACATTAATTTCACATAAACAAAAGGAGATTTAAGATATTGAGTTTCAAATTTTTCCATAAAATTTATGAAATTTGAAACATCACAAAGCTAAAGAACCCACAATAACTCACCTTAGCATCATTCATTCTCCACAGCTTAACCTGCCGGTCATCGGCAGCTGACACGATCAATGGCAGTGTGGGATGGAAGGCTGCCCAGTTCACGCCCCGGTCGTGCCCTTCCAGGACATGTTTCACCACTGCATCGGCCTGCAAGAGAATAGGTGACTGCACTCCCGTCCCATCCCAGAGCGTTAATCATCTTTTATCACACAATATAGACAAGTGGAAAAGATATAAAGATGAAGAAAGATGGTGTGATGGATCAGAAATACATTAAAAGTTACAATCAACATACATTTTAATATTCAAGTTTATTAAGCACATATACAAATAAGTTAATTGGTACCAATTATAATGTGACTATGACTCTAAGGCAATACTTTTTAATACATCAAAAAATTATTAAATACAATGCATGATGTTTGCAGAGCATATAAAAAAATAAATTAATATTCGTCCTTTTACTATATTTATTTAGCTAGGTGACAGAAGCAAGCTAGCCTATTTATGAAAGAATGTCAGAAAATGATATGAGCCGCTCATGAGTCAGTATAAAATTCAGGTGTACCACTGGGGAAATCAGAACATAGCCAGAAGGACCTTTGCCATTTGGTTGGAATAATAATAATTTAGTTGTGTTCTGTCGGTTGGATTTGACGTAACACAACCAACTTACTCAGATATCTGGCTCTGTTTCAACTTCACTGATTGTACATTGACCATATACCATAGTTATCAGAGGAAAGATATTAAAAGTGACACAAATTACCTGTCCAAACAAGTCCGTAGCCTGGGGATTACGTAGATGATCAGCCAGACCAGTAGGGCCTGGTGCTACACTCTTTTTCCTCAAGCCAGAGAAGTCCCACACTCGGACAGACTGATCTAGAGATGCGGAGACAATGAGGTCCTCACTGGGATGGAACTGGGCGCACATGACGTAGTGGTTGTGGCCAGTTAACACACTGATGCATTGACGGGATTGCCAGTTCCAAATTCTTATAGTCTGAAAAAAGACACAAAATGTTATACAAATATTTTTCTTAAGAATAAAAATAATTTGTCCATTTTTAGGTTACAAAAAATCACCATTTAAAATCACAAAAGAATAACAATAAATTATATAAAACTAAGAGAAACATGTTTTATGCAAATACTTTTATATTTTAAACATTTCTTGTGAAATAAAAGACACACTTTCACATTTATAATATAGTGTGGATTTTAAAAAAAGGAACAAGTGTGTAGTATCATATTACCTGATCATCGGAGGCACTCAATATCCACGGGTACTCATGATGGAAGAATGTAGTTCTGATGTAATCCAAGTGTCCCAACAGTGTGAACAGACATCTTCTTTGCTTGTAGTTCCATACCTAAAAATAGGCATTACTTTTAATATATCCTTATATATTTTTATATATCCTTAGATTTTCTTAGGGCTAAAGTGTCATCATCATAGGACATATAGTCTGGATCCGTCCTAACTTATTACAAATGAAGAACACATAGGAAAAACACCAAATGTCACTATTTTGTAAAACTAACTTTTTAATGCCATCTGTTAGCTTTTTAGTATATCATTCTATTATAAAAATAAGAATTGGATAAAATTGTTGCAGTCAACTGTTATAGTTTAATTTATATTTGTTTGTCCCTGGCCATGTATAGACAGTTTAACTATATAAAGCTGTTTTTCTCTTAGTTGTACTTTTGTGACATTTTATGTTTTTCCCCTGTGGTCTTCAAATCTAAAGAAACGGGTACAGAAGCAATATTTTATTCTATGTAAGGAAAATATTTTTCTTATCATATTTGTGTGGATATTAAGCATTAAAAAAATATTATAACAACTGCTGTCCAAGTGCATACAACATTCTCACACAAAAGTCAGCTAAGTTTAGAAGATTTAATAGCTTAATATATCTGAGGCCACTGATGTGCGAGTTTCCTTAAAATATTTCCCTTCGCCATTTGAGTATCCGTATTGTCTTATAATAATTGTGTGGAGCAAAAGTAAACATGTTTTCTAAATATCAAAAGTGTACGATAGATGGCTGAGAATTGATACTGTTGCCCAAATTATCAAAATCTAATATTATTCTGGCTTGAAATACTAATAAAATAATATTACAATCGTCTCTTATAATGTTAAAGCATCACAAAACAAGATTGTATGACGGTTTCATTGGATTTTATTAATCGTATTTACCTTTATTTTGTAATCATCCCCGCCGGAAACAAACAGCGGCTGTTGGATGTGGAAGTGTATACCGCGCACGGGACCATCGTGATCATCGAATTTCTCCAGCAAAGTGCACATACGATAGTCCCAAAGCTGAATCACACCATTGTGCAAGCTCGCTAAAACCCATGGTCGTTTCGCATGGAATGATATACCTTTGACTCGAGCCGACTTTGTCTCGAACTTCGTCAACATTTTATAATGTATTATCTTACTTTTTGTAGTATTTATTCGGTAATATTCAATTAAATTCAATCAACACACGCAAGCAAATAATATCGACATGTTATGTCAAAACCGGCTGACGTGACACGTCACACGTTTTTATAAAGTTCGGATCGAATGCAAGGTTTTGAAATGTAAGTTACCGAGGATTATTCACAAATTCTTGTAAAAAACCGAATAAACTTGTTTTATTGTTTCTAATTGACATGTTCATAAAAGAGAATATTAAGTTTATTTTATATTTATTTTGTAATGCTGTGTTATTTATGACATTTGCCATAAAAAGCATTTAAAAAAAAGTAACGTCAAATTTTAGTTTGTCGATTGACATTTGACGGTAAAAGTTAAAACAATATAATATTTTTTTTTTGTGAGGTAAACATAGACAAAAAGTAAAAGAAGAAGACCAAATTTCGAAAACAGTTTTAACCTCATGAAAGTTTTTTGTTTACTTTGTATTAAAATTTCTTTTTTTTGTATTGATCTTTTTTATTTAAAGTTGCAGAAAATCATTACATTAAAGTGTGATCATTCTTTGAAACTAGTTTCTGTCAAAGCTGTGCCTAGGACTATTTATATTATTCCTTTTTGTTTGTATGCAATATAACCTAAACCTGTCTAAACTGAATACACAATGAGCGAAAAAATTGAAGATATTGGTAAAATATGTATCCCAGGGATGAGACTTTGTCTCGCAAACAAGGAATACATCTCAGGTCCTGGCACACACGAACTAGGCGGGTATATTTATGCTAGCCTAGCTGGACTACTAAAAATGCAGAAGGATGAGAAAGCTAATGTAAGATTTGCATGTTTAATGTAAATTTTTATAATACTAGCTTTTTCCCGCGGCTTCTGTGGCGCGGAGTTGTAAAATCGCATTAAAATACAAATATTTTTGTTAGCCTCCTTCAGGAACATGTTTTTCCATAACAGGATAAAAAAGGACAGAAAGTAATAGGTTAATCTTCCTTATTACTCTCTGTCCTTTTTAATAAAACTATGCCTAAAAATCGTGTCGTGAATGTTGTGAATAGTTGCTTGCTTAGGGTGTGAAGAAAGGACAAACAACCAAACACACTAGTAATTAAATATTTAATTTAAGACTTAAGTAATTATTGATGTTACTTTTTTTTAATTTAGCACAAAATGTATATAAGCATTGTTACTAAAAACTACCTTTTTCAGACCACCTCAGTTTCAGTAGAGAGTCCCAGAACGCCCAGTGTGTTACCAAAAACCGGTGACATAGTGACTGCAAAAGTGACTGTAGTAAACTCCAGAATGGTTCAGTGTATGATTCTGTGTGTAGGTCCATCTGTCCTGGCAAGGCCATACAAAGGAATACTCAAAAAGGAAGACATCAAAGTGACAGATAAAGACAGAATCGATCCGTACAAGTGTTTTAGGCCGGCTGATGTTATTTTGGCCAGAGTTGTATCCTTTTTTATGCAACTACCAAGATAAAATAATGATTTGAAACTTTTCAAAATTTACACAAAATTTTTCACCTTCAATTTAATTGCCCCCTTATAAAAATATTTAAACAGTATTTAAGTAAGAATTGCAGTTTGAAAGATTTGCAGTCCCTTTCTGGTATATTGAAAATGACACACAACATAAAGGGACAGCAAACCTTGATCAGTTAAACAGTGTTTTAATATTTTCATGAATAAGGGGGTTAATCATTAAAAAAATTTAACTGAGTTCTTAAAAAAATTCCATCATTGGAAAATATCTACATAGTTCATATTTCGTAGTTAGATATTTGGAAAAAAGTAAAAAAAGTGATAATATCTGTTACTGGGGGAATGTATATGAACTCTTAATGTTATTACAAAATCAGCTATTATAATATTTCCTTACAACAAAACAGTTGCCAATGACAGAAATTCATTGGTATCATTTATCAACTGGGGAAAATGAACTTGGTGTTGTCATAGCCACAGCAGAAGGCTCGCCGCAGGGTGTCAGCATGGTGCCAATAAGCTGGTCAGAGATGCAATGCCCTAAAACCCTGGTAAAGGAACCAAGGAAAGTAGCAAGAGTCATACCGGAAAATATTAATCAGAAATTATTTCCATCTGATACAAGCACTGAGGAAACTAAAAAAAATAAAGATTGATTTTATGAACATGCCTTTTATTTGCACAAGTTGTTATTTTAATTTTTAGTGCTAGTTTTTACGCGTGAATATGTCCATGTTCATGAGCTTTTCTTTTTTGTATGTATGATAAGGGGGCAAACGGGTTACCTGATGGAAAGCAGTTGAGAGTTGCAGATGCGTTGCTGGCCTTTTATTTGCGGGCAACATAAATTTTCTCGCAAAAACGAAGCTTATTGCTTTCCTTGTCTTGTGTTGTGGTCTTCTATGTATTTGTACCAGATAAAAAATCGTTTGAAGAATCAATTTCTCTCGTTTTATCCACATGCTAAACTAAGCTCCTATACCTATCTCCATTGATCGACTATGCTCTGTGGTCATTCGTGATGAACAAATAAAAAAAAATTGACGTTGATATGATTGTCAGCTGTCAAAATCATATCGTCTTGACATTTGTTTTCATTTGTGGCTAAAATGCATTTGATAACGATAAAGCCTACAATACAAAGCAAAAAGCACCTAACGTAGCTCGTAAACCGTGTAAAATATTAGTATAATGAAACCTAATCATTCCTGTGTATATAAAATTTTAAGTCTAGTGTAAATATTTCCATGTTTGTCAAAGTAAAGTACGTCGCACGAACTCATTTTCTAGCTCGGTTGGATTTGCGCTTGTCCTCAGTTTTGGTTACTGTTATCAGGGCGGAAGACGTGTTCAAACATAAAAGATGAAGTTCGCTGAGCATTTGAGCGCTCATATTACACCAGAATGGCGAAAACAGTACATAAACTACGAGGTAAATTTACCCTCAATATTTTATTGTGTTGTCCATTTTACTGTCTTTTTCACGGTTATTAACATTATCGCAGCATGACCAATTCAGTATTACATTACTGTAATAAAGAGAGTGGAATAATATCTTAAACACTTATAAAAAAATGTTCTTAAGGAGTTGACTATCACATGATTCCAAGAGCAAATACATGACGAGCTTCAATGATACCTCATTCGTTTTAATATAAATCAATGTCATCTGCATGCTCACATTCATGAGTCATGTAACTGAATGAAAATTCTTCTAAATTCAAAGATATAGGAACAGCTGACAAAGTTTTTTTATTTATTTTTAAACAATAGGCAAAGAAAAATGAAAATAGGAATATTTTCCACTATATATTTGCTACTTAGGTAATGAGAAAGTATTATCTTTTTGTATACTCAAACCATATAACTTTGAATCTAGGGTAGAGACAGTTTAAACTTTAGTGAATAAATGTTAAATATATAAAGAAATGAAAACCAATTAATAGAATAATAATAAATACTGTATGCAATGAAGTAAACAGTTACTTTGTGTTGCTTAGTAAAAACTTTCAAGTTTGTCCTATAAATAACCAGTTTTGCCAGCAGGATCTATTCCTGTTAATGAATGATGATTATGTGACAAGTTGTAGTATTAAATAGTATAAATGCTTGTAATAAATTAGTTTAAGTTATATCAAGCTTAAAAATAATTATAGAATAAGTAAATGTAACAATTTTCTTTTAATTTTTAAAAATTTTGTTAATTCTAAAAACTGAAACCATGCATTTTTATAAACCAAAAGATTAGTTGAACTAGTTGCGAAATAACTTTGAAATTACTCATAAAAAAATTAAATAGTTTTAAATATAAATACATTAGGTGAGGCACCCAAAACACCATTGCACCAAAATTCGTTTGGCGTGTGGGAGCTGTACATTTTTTCTTGGATATAAGTATCCTATATCCTTTCCCGGAACTCTAAGTATCTCCATACTAAATTTCAGAAAAATCGATTCAGTGGTTTTGGCGTGAAGACGTAAATGACCGACAAACAGACACACACACTTTTGCATTCATAATATATATTCATACTCCCAAGTATGGATGGTATGGAAATATAGATACAATTGGTCCCATTTAAAATTACTTGTATATATTATGTATTGTATTCTAGCAATGTGTCATAAAACATTTCCTTGACATTTTTATTGATATTGTGTTTTGGTATCAAGTAATTTGTATTAAATTAATCTAAAATACTTCAATATCTTGTATTTCCTTGTGCATCATATAATTAGCAGTCAGTGCTTGATTAAAATATAATTTTAGTAGAACAACATTAAGAGCCTGTTTAACCACTTACTGATAAAGTTTCTGATAGGCTAACCATAACTGTTTTGGTAGATTCTTCATACAGCATCTGTCAAAAGGTTGTGGATAGATAGTCCAACACTTATCAGTAAGGGGTGAAACACGCCCTAAGAAATTCATCAATTGATGAAAAAGATTTATAACTCTCGCGACTTAACATGACACCTGGCTTGGTGTTAGAGGTACTCGAAAGGTTGAGAATATTCACTTAAATATTTACTTAAATAAAACCAATAATAAATAATAATAAAATTAAAAATAAATAATCATACAAAAACACACTTTTTGCCTATTTTTTTACTCTATAATGTTACGGAAACCTTTGTGCTTCTGAGCGTCGTATCCGCGGTGCCTACCACCGGTTAATTTGTGGTACTCGCTTTAGGAATTCATATAATTTTTAGGAAATGAAGGCGATGCTGTACACCGCGGTGGAGGAGGCCCCGTCGGCCGAGAACGTGGAGCCCGAAGTCCTGTCCAGGCACTTCGCCAATTTCGATGAAACATTCTTCCATTATTGCGACCAGGAGCTGAAAAAGATCAACACTTTTTATTCAGGTAAAATAGACTTTGTCACTCAGCTCTGTGGTAATGTAGCAATCTGACGGTAAAAGATTTTGGAAATCGAATCGATACTTTTTGAGTTTATACGTAGCAAACATACAAGTCTTTACTCTTAATAAAAAAAAAAACAAGCGCGCAAGCGACCGACGCTTGTTAACAAAGCGAAAGCCTGTAACGCGATTAAGTAGACTATGTCATTAATATCACCATGCAAAGCTAGCTTAAGCTCTTAATGAGCTTCGATGTCCAAAGGAAAATTCCAAAGGCAAAGCGCCCCGGGCTCTTGTAGCTTTCCGCCCCATACGCGCCCTGTCGGTCGCCTCTCGCGTCCCACTCCGGGCCATATTCCTTCTGACCCTAGGTCAATACACACATCACTGTAGGTTTATATTAGCTATCCCAGAAATAGGAAAGAATAGAAAAACTGAAAGTTTCTGGAAATAAACTGACAGGTTGTCTTTGTACATCTCTGCCTTCGCTTCCTGCTGTAGAGATAAACACTTTCTCAGTCGCCATGCTAAACCCAATATATTTGTATTATAGAGTTTTTTTGATATTTGATCGTCGACTTGATATGGAATGTGCGCCACCTAGCGATGCTCACGGTCATATGTACAAATACCATAAAAAAATACTAGTAAACTCGAAACGCGTTCACTGTCGGATGTGAAAAAAAAAAACCTCGCACTCGACTCTCGAATGATGCCACAGACTGTCAACTCGTTCATTATTTGCTGCGAGGGTTATTTATTTATTATAAATATACCAACAACATATTGCGGCAACATTAATAACTTAATCTACTATAATTCTAAAATAATTAACCTAACGCAATAGTCTATTACAGGTATATACAGCTTAAACGGAGATTCTCCATAATTAAAAAAAAATAATAAAATCGAAATTTAAAACAAATTACACAGCCTTAACACATTTAAATCAGTAAGATTAAAAAGTGTGTTGTGATACAGAGAAACTGGCGGAGGCGACGCGCAAGTACGCGACGCTACAGAGCGAGCTGAAGTCACACTTCGACAACAAACCGAAAGGTGCCGGCAGAGCGCCGCGACGGAAAGTAAGTATGAATATGTAAGCCAGTAGGTAGTAAAAATAATGGAATTTCCTTTCTATGGCAAGATTTCTTATAACCGAGCATGGCGTTACTTCTCGACTTAAGTTTTAATGTCGACAAAAGGCAGAAACTCCCTTCGTAAAGACGGTAACAGTACAACAGATTCTAATAGTCGCCGTGCTTTACTGAAGACTTTCGATTGACAAAAGAAACTTTCTTTTTCCGATCGCTATGCGGGAGTAGGGACCGTAGAGAACTGTTAAGGATCCCGAAAAACTGTCAAAGTTTCTATTCTTTCGTATGACTAACGCTATGCTAGACCTTTATGAGTTTTTTTTTTATTATTACAAATTTCAATATGTATACGATAGCTGAAATGAATCACGTGGGCTTCGGCCTGACCGAGTATAACATCCTCCCATCCCACAAAATCATGGTAGAGACACAGGACACAGGTTTCATTCTGGATGTTGCCAGTAATTCAATGAACAATACAACTTTTATTCTGATTGGTAATTAAAACTAGTAATGTCAATGAAAAATAACTATGATAGTTCAAATTCTCTTAAAGATAGGGCAATTTCAAAATCACATAAAATAGACCTTCCCAAAACGCTCCGTACAAAACTATACTCCATTATGACGTCACTAACAGGTAGTTTGTACGGATCGCGGGAAGACTTTGTTCGACAGCTATATTAAATATTGCGCTTATAAAAATGGTTTCATAACAAAAGTTGTTATTGATTGCCTAACTTATCAAATGGCATATAAATATTTAAAAAATAGTGCTAAAAATTTACTTGCCTGCTCATCTTTACAGGGTTATTACAAAAAAAAAAAATATAGAAGCTATGAAGCTGAAATTTTAGAAATACTTTTTTTATCTATATTCTATTTTTAAAAAAAATACTTATTGACCTAGTCGTAATCCCTAACAACTATTTACTGCGCGGGCGGCGGGAGACATGCATCTTTCTATGACACAAATTATCTTATAGCTTTTCGCGTCTATCGTCGCGTGAGAAATTGAAAAATTGTTCCAGTAGTTTTGAAATCTATTGTGGTTTACATACAAACAAAATTTTTCTTTTTGATATATTAGTCAGCGAGCAATCGAAAATAACAACGTTTCTGCTCGCTTTAAGACCAAACTGTAAGGTAACTGAATTTTGAAAGGTAGAGGAAAGTTCACCATTCCCATCGGTTTTCCACGTGTACTCGTTTCTAGGTGCAAGAGTTGAAGCTGGCTTTCAGCGAGTTTTACCTCAGCCTGATCCTGCTGCAGAACTACCAGAACCTCAACTATACGGGCTTCCGCAAGATACTCAAGAAACATGATAAGGTTCGTATACGCCGGGTTTGGAGGAGGCCGCGGGGTATCGTCTTAGAGCCAAAGTAAAATCTTTTCCTTCTATCTTCTACTAGCTGTTGTCCGCGACTTCGCCCACGTGAAACTTTATAAATTATTCCGTTTTTACAACATTTTCTTATTCCTGCTCGGTTCCTTGATCTTAGCGGATGTTATACGAGTATATAGATTTATTCGATAAATGGGCCAACCAACACAAAAACATTTTTTAATTCCGGCCGTGTTCAAAGAAATAAACTCTTAGGTAGAAATACAAGTGAGTTGCCAAAATGTATGAACGTGCTAACTTCAAAACGACTACAAAACGCAGTTAGGGCTATTGAATAAAAATTGTTTTTATTAAAAATTACACGTTGCACTTAAATTTGCTCAAAGCCTAATTTTAATTCAATCAATCAAAATTATTTTAAGTCTATCGACAACAATTAGTCCGGTTAATCGACATTCTACTATGTATCATTTTGATTAATAAGATAGTGCACAATCTGCACTCTGCATTAGGTACTTATCGTGTGATACATCAATGGGATCTTATCTACCACTCTTAAATATTGATCGATCATGTATAACATGTCATGAATTGACGACCTCAGTAGCTCAGTTGGTAAGCGCGTTGGTAGCTTAAGCCGGGGGTCGCGGGTTCGAATCCCGCCGACGGAACAAGTGTTTCAATGTTCCTGGGTCTTGGATGTATATTAAATGTGTGTATCATATAATAAAAATCTTAAATTTGTGTATAGTATAAAAGTATTAAATATATTTCCGTTGTCTGGTACCTGTAACACAAGTCCCTTGGGTACTAAGCACGGGGCCAGACTGACGTGGTGTGACGTCCATAGATATTATTATTACGTCAATAACAAAATTAAATGAATTTCACCATAATCAAACAAATTCATTTCAGAATGACAGCATGTTGTAGCGAGCGAATAATAGCATAGTTATAGAGCGAGTGATTCCTCCACTCCAATGTTGTACAAAATTTAACGAGCTTTCGCTAGGGCTGTCACGTAATTAATATTATTGCATTTTATTATTGATATTAAACTTCAATAACTATTAAACAATACGAAAATTAAAGAAGTTTGTTGAAGATTGAACTTGAAATTGAAACTAAAATTATTTTTCATATATGAAATAAAGCATCGATTTTTAGCTGAATATGTGTTCGAAATATAACATACTCGTAGTTATAAGATCATCTTGTTACCATATTCTTGGAAATAAAATTATGATTATTATCATTATAAGATAGCAAATCTGCTGAGCACGTACAAATATTAATCATAAACTCTACTTTAAACATTTTTTTATAAATAAAATCTCAATTAATATCCGTCCTTAAGGATTTACAATCTCTATAATGGAGTTCTGCAAGCGTTCCCTAGCGTTCTATTTGCGAGGTTTTTCAATCTCGTATGCATATTACCTTGACCGCAAACTAAGTCTTATTAAGTCGCTAGAATCCTTCGTTAGTGAGCTGTATAATATAATTATTAATAATTGCAATATGAGGTGGTTATTAACGTTATATTATCAAGCGCAGCGTGCTGCCAGCATTTACTACGTAATTACGTCTTAATACGTTATAATACTATTATTGTTATTATTATTGTATATTGTTGTAGTTTTTTTTAATTATGCATATTTATAAACAACAAAACAGCGCCCGAACCCCGTTGCCCCAAGAATCGTACATTTTCCAGGTATAAGAAAAAAAGTATTTAATAGCCTCTTCCGTTAATGAAACAGACTGACAAGCTTTCGAATCCATAAGTCACCGTTCTCAGACAAAATTGTGCTAATAGTCTGTCTCCCAGAGTAAAACAAAGGAAAACATTTTGGATATAAGCTTTTCGATACTTGTTAGGCGATTGTGAAGGGTCCTAAACGAAGGTCATTTTATATAATTTTAGGCAATTTACTCAATGGAAAAAGTTTTGTGGGTCACAGATGTGGGGTACTACTGAGCTGAAATAGAAACGTCTAATTTTAAAATAGAAGTTGAGACAAATATCTAACCTTTATTTGATATTGTAAGTCCTTTACACCTTCACTATCTTTTTTCCGTGGCTCCGTTTGCGTTAAGGAGTATTTTACCCCTTAACTAAATATGTGCCCTTTTACACATTATTCATCTATTTATCTTTACTAGAGGTCGCCCTGTGGTCAAAATTCAACGATAAATATTAAATCTATCGTGTATCGTGTATATGGCTATAAAAATATAATTTATTCTTAATTCAATCACAGACTTCAAATTAGCAAAGGTCTCGTTACTAGGCATTTAAATTTTATTTAAAAAATTACAGACTTTGACCATAAATACAAGACTATTTCGTATATGATTATCGTGTTATGTCAAAATATTGTAGTGTATGTGTTATAGTGTGCGTAGCATTTATTTATTAAAAATATGCAAGATTAAAGCTAATTTTAAAATAATATTGATATTCCACGCTCCTTCTCCATATCAACTAAAACTGGGAGAAATTTCATGTTTTTACATCATGAGTCGATATGGCCTTATTGTTCTATCAACATCTTGAACGCAATCAAATACTTTTATACCACTAGATGATACCCGTTTTGCTAAAACACTCATCGCACAGAAACCATACATTTTTATCGACATGCAAATTATCCTATGTCCTTTTGAAGGACTCAAAAAATCTCCCATAATAAGCAAATAGGTTCAGAGTTTTTTGCATAGTAATAGACTTAAAGACACTTTCCCATTTAAAATATAAGCATGTATCTCTGGCTACTATATGTAAAACTAGATATTTTCATACATCTTTTATAAAAACATCATTTATTTAAAAAAAAAAACAAAATATCATGAACTCATGATCAAGTATCAAAACCGTGACAACAAAAGACTGCGTCGGAATAACGTTGCTAGTAAAAATAAATGCTCGGTTAAATTTATAGTAGCCAGTATATTATAATGTATTAGTTGTTATCATCCCTGTACAATAAGCATATTTCATTATTTGAAAGAAAGAAAGAAAGAAAATAAATTTATTTGGTATTTAAAAATAAATGATAACACAAAAACTACGGATTTGGCATGTTCAGTCAATTATTAAAGTGCTAATGGGAATGCTTGTGGCTAACACGCACTAATATACCATGTTCAGCCATTTCGCGTTAAACACCTATTAGTTGTTCAGCTTATAGTTTCATATACGAATATTGTTATACTAATGTGTTTGCTGGTTAATTCTAGCTTCATGCCTAAAACGCTCTATTGATTTAATTTGATTACATAAAATTATTAATCCTGGACTATATACATTTAGGAATCCATGTATCCACGTATTGCCTAAACCACTGATAGTAGAAAGAAGGAATTTGAGGAGAGTGTTCTCCGTATCACGAAGGCGACTAATAAGAAGATTTTTCGACATTCATCTGTAACCTCTTCACGCCCCAACGGCTGAGCCGATTTTGCTGAAATTTGGCATGGAGATACTTCGAGTCTCGTAGAATACTTTTAATCACGGAAAAATGTACGATTCCCGCGCGATAAACGATTTTTTGCGCGACGGAGTTGCAGGCATCGTCTAGTTTTAACTTTTAAAACATATAATCCTTGTGTGCGTGTGACTGTCACTGAACTACTCCCAAACAATTGGACCGATTTTGATTTTTTTTTGTCGGTATTCAAGAGGATTTGAGTACGGTTTATATCTATATATCTATGGACGTTTCACACCACGTCAGTCTGGACCCGTTGTAACCTGAAAGACTTGTGTTACGGGTGCCAGACAACGTATGCTAAATACTTAAGATTTTTATTATATGATACACATATTTAATACGCACTAGGACCCAGGAACATTGGAAAAGATTTGAGATTTAGATTCATAAACCAAGACTGGCAGAATCATAGTATGTCGGGTCTGCTAGTAACAGCTATAATAAAGTATATCTATAGGATGTAGCGCGGGAATGTATATTATATCTTAAATTCCGAACCTAATTTTCTACGATCTGTAGTATTAATTTTTTTTTCTATAAATAACCTAATCAGGGCATTGAAACAGCTTACAACTTTCCCAGCAGATTTATCGAGTAAATTGGACTGTCTGTACATTTAATATTTTTACAAAATAATTATTATGGGGGAGCTAAGGAATAGTAATAGAACACATATCGACAAAAAAAATTGTGTGTTTATCTAATTGTACGCGGTAATCTCAGGATCAGGACAAATTTAAAAAAAATATATTTTACGTCTGGGCAACATATATGATTATTCCGAGAAAATGTACGATTCCCGCTTGATGTACAGATTTTCACGCAAGGAATTTGCGGGAATAAACCAGTTATTTAAAAAATATTATGAATGCGAAATTTTGATTCTTCTTCAGGCTCTCAGCCCTAGACGCCTGGACCGGTTTCGATAAAATTTGGCATGGAGCTACCTGATGTTCTGGATTAACACATAGTGTAGTTTTTACTTGGGTAACACCATGTGGCACAGGTAGTATTAAATAAATAAACTAGATAAGCAATAAGAATTCTCTACATGATATAAAAGAATCATAGAATATAGAACAATGCGGAAGCTATTTGTACGAGCATGACAGCATTTGAGGATTGGCCGCGTTTCCACTTGCTGAGACTCTCGACAATAAATAGAGATTAAAGAATGGATTGATCCATACTATATACAAGAAAAAGCGTCTTTGTTTGTTTTTTGTGTTTAATCATGCCCTAACAAACCCACGTAATCGATACGACGAAAACGTTTCTTTTATTCTTGAAAAAAACGTCAGGTTTCAAAGGAGCATTCAAGCATGAAAATTAAAAAACTGAAAATTGACCATATTCAAGTATATTTTATTAAACGAATTAATATTATGTATAATATTAAATCAGAATTCTAATATGTATTATATAAGACTTCAGAAATGTCGAAACCGTCTTAACGCTGAATATTGATTATCTTGTGACTCTCAATTATTTTAGTAATACGAAAGACCATACATTTTAAGATTAACGAGTCACTAGCATTAAGAAAGCCTGTTTTTATTTGGGGAAATATTCCGCCACTTTGGTATACAGATGGCATTACATATTATTATTATACTCAAGTAATTAAATACTTTTTATTCCGATTAATATTCTCGTAGGACAAAACATTAATAAGTTACCAATGACACGTGAAGTAAGCTACGGGTGAAAGCTAGTTAGTAAATATAAATACTTGAAACTCACCAAAGAAAGTCCCCAGCCTGGCAGCAAAGTATTTCGTGATGGAACCTTCTAAAAGGGCGTCGAAGCACGCACTCAGAGCTCGGGCGCACGCACTTGTTCCAATCTGCGTATAGAAATACAGTTTGAGGATACACAATATAAATATTTATAGTCTGGCAACTATAAGATGAACCTAGAAAAAACATTCCAAGTTCAAAATTCTGTAGAGTGTAGATGGTATCACACAATTGTAGTAACGAAAAAGATTTTGGTGATTTATCAGATCACGAGACCTAAACATTTTATTGAAAATGTTTTTGTAAAACGATAAGTGTTATTCTTATTTAGATTTATAGGACAAAATGTGTCAAAATAAAATACAATTTGTGGGAAAGCCATGCTTCGTCACGAATGGGCCGGCTCGACCGGCGTGATACCACGGTCACACAGAAAGCTGGCGTTTCGTTCAGTGAGTGAGTTTGCCGGTGGCCCAACTTTCCTAATCCCCTATTCCTATTTCCATTCCCTGTTCCCTCATAAAGGCCGGCAATGTACTTGCGACTCTTCGGATAATTGCTTACCATCAGGTAACCCGTCTGCTCGCTTGCACCCCAAATATTATAAAAAAAACAATGTAGACGAAGTATAATTTATTTTCTGAATTGAAAGTCACACAGAATACCCTGTTCCTCATATCTTATTACATTGTACTTTCATACAACTTTTTATAAAAATAATTTTTTTTTAGATTAATAACATGTCATGTTCTGCATAAAAATTCTAAAGATCGTACAGGTAATAAAGGATGTATGTACGGTCGAATTGAGAAACCTCCTCCTTTTTTGGAAGTCGATTAAAACTACTCATGATCAAGTATCAAAATGTTTAAATCCAAATGTAGTCAAATTTTAACCAAAAACTAAATATTACATCGGAATAATGTTGCTAAAAATAAGTACTTTAAGTACACTTTCTGAACGTCGAGACTACGGCGCCTACCACCGGTTCGGGAACTAACCCGGCGA